>BQNB010001374.1:119540-141153 GCA_026074375.1 Tanacetum coccineum | reverse complement strand
TATATATATATATGTATATATATATATATATGTGTGTGTATATGTATATATATATATATATATATATATATATATATATGTATATGTATATCTATATATATGTGTATATGTATATATATATATATATGTATATGTATATAGACATATGTATACGTACATATACACATATGTATACGTACATATACACATATGTATACGTACATATACACATATGTATAGATAGATATACACATATGTATACATATATATGTGTGTGTGTATATATATATATATATATATATATATATATACACATATATATATACACACATATATATATACATATATATATACATATATATATATATATATCAATACACTAATGGAAAGCAAGACATGCATGTCTTATATATATGCACTCTAAACTATGACATTTTAAAAGAAAATTTAAAACCTAGACACATGCAATAATTGTTTTAATAATAACAACCTAAATCCATGATAAAAAGAATCATGACGTATACTTAAGACGTGAGAATGTTTAGGAACCAATGATAAGGTTCGACCGGTACATGCTTAAGGACAAATACTTGACCAACACCCTTCGGTATAGTACCGACTTTAATAAACGAGAACAAAATTCGTTTATTGGTTGACACACTATTATTATGAGAATGACATCTTCCAAGATGTCATTTAGATAAGAAGTATGAACGTATTTTGATTGACATGTTCTTTATGGTATCGTCGTCTAACCAAGATGATGATATGGATTTGAATAGACTAAGGGTTGTATTGAGAGATTTCTAAATCCTCAATGTTTCTTTGTTAAGCATTATGTATGCTTTTCATGTTTAGGGTGTTTAAGGATAAACATTATCGTAAGACTTTAGGTCGAACTAAATGTTAATGATAAGGATGATTTGAGGAGGAAACATAAACGAATAAGGATGAGCGTGAATGGAAAGGGAAGGTGTTGACTATAGGTTTGTTGGGTGTTTTGTTGGTTGTTAGTGTTGACAAACAAAGGTGAAAATATGAAAATGGTGGAAGAAAAGTGAAAGACTCGACATTGTGATGACTCAATAACACTTGAAGATTGAATATCTTCTTTGTGTTCTTCATTTGCTAGAAAGTGGAAATGATTGGATGATTAGAGAACGGATGTGGGATGTTCTTGAGGATGAGATGCATTTCATTACGAAATTCACTTGACTTTTGACAACATAGGTGTGACAACCGTGATTTAGCGAGGTTAGTTAAACCGTTAGTGTTAGCTTGCCTAGCTTTATGTGTTTTGATTTATGTGCGTAAGTAGTTTTTGGGGTTATATGTTATATGGTATATGTGTTATTATATGAGTTTGAGATGGTAGGAATGAATGATTTAATCATTTCATTTCGTATTGATGGTGATGTTGAAATTTTAGTGTGTTTGGATATTATGGCATTTGAGAAGCTAGCGTACCGTGTATCGTTAATTTCGAGTTGAAAATTTAATTAGATAGTTGAGGTTTGATAATTTATTTATGAGGTAACTAATAAAAAAATAATTATGGGAAAAATAATATTAAGTAGTGTAAGTGTTTTTATTTTAAGATTAGTGTATTTATTTAATAAGGGTTTTAAGTAAATATGTAATAAATATAGTTTTTATAAAAAAAATATAAATAACATATATATATGAATATATTTTGAAATTTTATAAAAAAATACAATTAAGGGGTGGTTGTGGGCCGGTTATAAAGAAAGAAAAAAAGGAAACAAATGTGATTACAATTAGAATTCTAGGTAGTATAAATATAAGATCAATAAATCCCTAAAACACTTTTCTCTCCTCTCTTTGTTTGTTCGATCGATTCCCTCAAGAAGAATATTTTTTTTTATCAAGAACCAAGGTGGTGATTTAAGTTTAATCAAGTAAAGGTTTAGGTATGTTTTCCATTAAGTTTTTGTTTAATCTTTTCCAAATAGTAACTTTAATTGATGGATAAATTAGGGTTCATAAATTTTCTGTAAATTAATGATATAAATCTATATGGGAGTGTTCAGGATTAGATATAGAGCATGTGGGTGTAAACGGTTTAGGTTAGATCACGTTAAATTAAAAGTTAGGGTTTGGCAGAATTTTGGGTCGTGTTAATTGAACGATATCTCAATGATAAAAATGAGTTTTGGGATAAATATTGTGCCTAAATTGAAGTTCAAAGAGTCTAGTTTCCAAAAAGTCCGGCCCCGAAAGGTTTTGAAGTCAGAAAGTTAGTCAAATAATTTTTGCAAAAAAAGTTGTCAAAACAGTAAATTCAGGTCAGATTTGGGTCTGATTTCGAGGAGTAAAATCCCTACTTAAAAGTTGAATTAAGGTTAGACAAAAAGCAGAGGTCATATTTTATGTGTCTATTAACTCCATATCAAAACACAAGTCCTAATTCATTGTCTAAGTATTTTTAGAAAAATTAAACTTTTTGGTGTGCGTTCAGATCCGAATTTAAGTACTTTATGATGTTGAATTTTTATAAAATAGTTAAGCTCAATATTATTTTTTCTAAAAAATCACAGTAGTTCATAACCCATTGGGAAGGTAGGGAATAAAAGGAGAAAAATCAATTTGATGATTTGGTATTTTATTTATGGTCATAAAGTGACTATAAAATTCTACCAAAAATCTGGAAAACAAGAATAAATGATTAAAGGTATTTAGAGTATAAGTGAGATATGGGAAGTATGGTAAATGGTTTATAGTCATAATATAAACTTAGTTGTCCATCAATTGATTGTTACATCGTCTTAGGCATTTAGCCTAATCGCGTGTAACATGGGTTTTATTTGTGTTTAGTTGATTTCAAGGATATTGTGAAGTAGCTGTGCATCAGGTGAGTTTCATAGTCATATTTTTACTATGTTTTCTTAGGATGGAAATGATGCAAAGGTTTTTTAAATGTTTTAATTGTTGTGATTATGTGGTTTAATTTACGCATGGACTTTTATGTAGCTATTATATGTTATGTGCTAAATGTTATGCGTTGTTGGAGCGGGGGTAACGTTCCTACCCAATGTTGTGTGCTTTGGATCGAGGGTAACGTTCCTACCCATTACTGTAAGATATGCTTTGTGATATTGGGATCGAGGGTAACGTTCCTACCCATGTAATGTGATGGTTTATGGGATCGGGGGTAACATTCCTACCCAATTGTTGATACTTGTTGGATCGAGGGACACGTTCCATTCCCATGCTTGTTTTGATTACATTTGCATGCTAGCTTGTATGATAGTGCATTTAATGTCCTGCCATGTTTGCATTAATCACAATAATTGTTATAAGGTTTGATATTCGTGTCTTAAACCTATGACACTCACCAACAATTTTGTTGACGTATTTAAGCATCATTTTCAAGTGAGCATCATGAGGATGTTGAGATTAGGAAGCGTGGCTAGAGAGACCGTAGGCTTGCATGCAGAGTTTAGCTCCTAGCTTTAGACTATTTGATGATCTCTTGGCTCTAGACTCAATTATGCGTTTTGGTTTTAGTGATCAGAGGCTGAAGCGGACTGCCACCTTTTCAATATCAACTAACTCAGAATGAGAAAGTCAATAGATAACGTGTTTAGTCTCCGTGAGAAATGAAACATAAATCTTTTAAGAGATTCTAAGTGGCTAGGAAGGGTTGTGCATTGCATCACTGGGTCCATGACGGCTTTCTTCAATGTCAGCAATCATCATTTTGATTCTGACAGCAAATGTATTGACCCGGTTTCTGCCTAAGTGTATGGAGGGCTTCTTTCTGTTCACCCTTTATCCTTACAATTCTTTTTCATTCTTCAATCCCTTCAGTGCTTACTGAGACTTCATGACTAGTACCTTGTTGGGTTTGTTCCAGTACTAGCTCCATCTCAATCGGCACTATTCCCTTATTCTCACTTTTACTCCTTTTTATGTCATACCTAAGGACTTCTACACTAACTAGTAGATTGTCCATGGGTAGATCCCTTCGGTTCTGGCTGGATCATGGGAACTAATACATAACCTTACCAACCTTATAACTCCGATAAAATTAAATACATGGTCGGTCTTTTTGGTACAGTTCACCTTGCCATAAAACCGATTGAAAAACTCAATCAGGTACTTATGATATAAATATCAAAGCTTTAAGTACCTCGATTGTTTTTGAATTTTCAAAAATGCTCCCCCTCAACACGTGCATCGATTAAATGAAAGTGTTTAGCATAAGGAGGATGGAGTATACACACGAGTCCACAAAATCACATTTTTTATCTGTTTTCATATTTAAATCACATTTTCTCCCCTTATCAAAAATTTCAAACCTTTTGATATTTTGGATACCAATGGATTCAAATATGTTGGAAAACTAGGAGAAAAATGTGCTGATTATTCATAAGTCGAGTGGGGAACATTTAGAAAATCAATCGACGTGTCGCTTGAAAATACGTTTTTGCAACACATCGAGAGTTTTAAGCGTTTATTAAAATCAGCAACCGTCAATTCGTATACTGGAACAAGTTTGTTTCATAAAGAATCGCACCATCGTTTCTTTCCAGTTGTTACAAGTTTGATCCATTAAGGATCTCACAAGTCACCTACCAAGAGCTTGTTTTATGTTGGCTCTAGCAGGATTTCCATCTTCACTGTGATACTTAGGTATCACTCGGATGTTCTGGCAATACCACAAGGATAATGCGTAGGACTCTTATAATAATCCTTGTTTTCACATTGTGGGAAGAACAAGTAAAATGTAATAGTGTCCTAATGAGATTAATTGATGATCTCTTGGCTCTAGACTCAATTGTGCATTTTGGTTTTAGTGATCGGGGGCTGGAGCGGACTGCCACCTTTTCAATATCAACTAACTCGGAGTGAGAAAGTCGATAGATAACGTGTTTAGTCTCCGTGAGAAATGAAACAGAAATCTTTTAAGAGATTCTGAGTGGCTAGGGAGGGTTGTGCATTACATCACTAGGTCCATGATGTCAGTCTTCAATGTTAGCAATCATCATTGTGATTCTGACAGCAGATGTATTGACCCGATTTCTGCCTAAGTGTATGAAGGGCTTCTTTCTTTTCACCCTTTATCCTTATAATTCTTTTTAATTCTTCAACCCCTTTAGTGCTTACCAAGACTTCATGACTAGTACCTTGTTGGGTTTGTTCCAGTACTAGCTCCATCTCAATCGGCACTATTCCCTTGTTCTTACTTTTACTCCTTTTTATCATACCTAAGGACTTCTACACTAACTAGTGGATTGTCCCTGGGTAGATCCCTTCGGTTCTGGCAGGATCATGGGAACTCATACCTAACCTTACCAACCTTATAACTCTAATAAAATTAAATACACGGTCGGTCTTTTTGGTACAATTCACCTTGCCATAAAAACCAATTGAAAAATTCAATTAGGTACTTGTGATATAACTATCAAAGCCTTTAGTACCTGGATTGTTTTTGAATTTTTAGAAACGCTCCCCTTCAACATGTGCATCGATTAAACGAAAATGTTTAGCACAAGGAGGATGGGGTATACACATGAGTCTATAAAATCACATTTTTTTTATCAGTTATCATATTTAAATCATATTTTCTCCCCTTATTAAAATTTTTAAACCTGTTGATGTTTTGGATACCAATGGATTCAAATATGTTGGAAAAACTGGGAGAAAAATGTGCTGATTATTCATAAGCCGATAGTGGAACATATTAATTCTCCCTCTCAAACAGGAGGGATTCTATTAGTGTCAGGTATGATAAGTTTGAAGGATTTTAAATTTAATGAAAAATTCATGAAAAATTCATACACCGACACATAATACTAAATACAACACTACTTTATAATGTATAAGATACAATATATACACCACAAGAGATATTGACCTGAATGCAGAGATGATGTGCTCATTCGGTTCTCTGAAGTAGTCTGTAGTCAATATCTCGTACGCGACCACCAACAAAGCATTCTAAGTTCCGGAAGATCCTTCTGGTCTTGAGTCTCCGTTCAATGGCATGTATAAATTCCTTGCTCCTTGTCACATCCTTATCAGTCTAAAATTGCGTGTTCATACCCGGATTGAGCCGATTAACCTTGTACTCCTTAACTCTGTAATCTAGTGCTTCCAGAATATTTGTCAATGTACCATCATTGAATTTGTAAATCTCATTGAACCTCATGATTTTCCATTCATTGTTACTGATAGGGAACACAACTGCACGAGGCGACTCAATGATTGTATAGTCATGCTTGTATTCGAAGCCTTTTGCATCCCATCCTGGTTTAGTGAGATTTAGCTATTTCTGGTAGCTCTCAATGCCGAGTTGGAGGTCTTCAACCCGCTGTTGAATTACTAAGTTGCGTGTCCATAGATTAATAGCAGTAGAAAGCATACATTTTTCTGAGCCAGGAAGATGATTAAGATAACCTTGTAGAAGTAGCAGATTCAGGTCTTCAAAGTCACTAGGATACAAGTTTTTGAAGTCCTTTTCTGCAATCGTGTATTCTTGATAATCAGCTCTGCGCAGTATGATCTCTTTCAAGTAGTCGTACCCGTAGCAAGAGTAGGCTTTTATTCTGACAACACTGATTATGCGCATGTGAGTTCTGACTACCTTGCGTCTTGAGTCAGCAACGTGTCAGTCAATGTATAATTTCTAACGATTAAACCACTAATGAGAGATACCATAAGAGGCATTTATGTCATTGGTGCGGACATCATCGATCCACATATGCTCAGGTACGAGTAGTTCAAGTCAAAAGTCAGGATAACGAGCAACCTTCATCTTGGAAATTGACAAAGCCAGTCTGCTTCCCTTACTGCCATATCACAAATAATCTAAGTCTTTATTGAAAAAGAATTGAGTTTGAATAGTGACATGACCTGGTGGACCACTGAGAGGCAGAGGACTGCTAATATCAATCCTGACTTGATCACCTTCTGGATTAGCCCAGTTAATCTGATATGTAAGCATCTTGTGACACTATTCTATCTGGAACTGAAGATGAACGACGTCTGGGTAGAAAGCTTTAAGGACTTCATAAGCTTAGCCTTCAAAATCTGCTTGAGTAAGCTTGGTCTTTCCCACCTTTTGGCATATCCCCAGTCTTCTCAAGTAAAGAGTTATCTGCCAGATCTTGATACGTGGTGGCTAAAGCATTAGCCTAGTTATTCACAACATCTGGAATGTGGGATGTAGGAATGACCCAAGCAGGTTCTGGAGTGTCTGGTCTTTCATCATCATCACGAGGTTTCCACCAATCTTTACGTGAAGGAACCTTTGGAACTGTTCCTAAATCATCATCACCAGAGGTATGCTCTTTGTTAGTGGGAACCAGATCATCATTCATTTATTTATCTTCAGGAGGTGATAAGTGATGGACAGACGATCCTGAAGGTTTGTCTCTGGTGTCTGATATTGTCCAAGCAGATGATTGATGAGTAGCAACAGGAAGTTTTGAAGAATTCAAAGCTCCTAAGTCATTCTTCTGCTGTTTGCTCTTGTCGGAATCCGCAGGCTTAAAGGATAAAGATAGAGGAGGTAGAGGAAGTTGTGAAGACACTGAAGCTCCAGAAGCTCATGGAGCACCAGAAGCTCCCGGAGAAGGTAGAGGAGGAGGTGGAGGTGGAGGTGGAGGTGGAGATCTAAAAGGAGTTCTTGGTGAATCTGATCTCTTTTGACGCTTCTTACGAGCTTCGGCCAAATCTGCTTGAAGTTGATCCATTGACTTCTCCAGTGCTTCGTAGAGGTTCTTGTAATCTTCATGGATTTTGTAGGACCCAGTTTCCCATATTCGTTATAGAAGAATATCTTTCATGTCAGCTTCAGGCAAATCTCTAAAGTGAGCACGAAGTGGATCTTGGAGAGCCTAGTCAACTGCATTAGTAACAATCTCATCAACGGATTTGCTCACCTTCTGAGGAATATTGAGATTCTCCAAGTTGTACAGACAGGACCCATGTTTGTTTAACCTTTCCGCTAGAGCTGAGTTGTCTTGTATCAAATTTGCCATATGTTGTTTAAGTTCACCTATGCGTTGTAATAGGATCGGATCTGTGGTGCTTTGTTGTGGTTGAAATGGTGGTGGTGGAAGAGTTATTGTTGTGATTGCTATAGTGGTTTTGTTGATGTTGGGAGTGGTGCATGAACAGTTGGAGAGTCTGGATGTGGTATTGTGAGATCAATAACCGGAGTGGTCATTGGAGGAACAAAAGAGGTGTCCTGATGAATGGGAACCGTGACCATTGACTGAACCTCTAATTCAGCATTGGTTTTCTCTGGGTTTTTTTCCTGTGGCTTCTCCATGAAGAACTGATTAGTGAAGCTGAGTTCTTTGTCAAGATTTTATAGAGAAGACATGGTTCTAGTGGAGCTTGCAGGTTCTTCAAGAATCACCTAATCTTCAGTTGGGAGTTTGAGGTTCTCCTGAACATTTGGGTAAGCAGTTGTAGTAAACTCTTCATCCATTTGCTTAGGATTTTGTTGAGTAGAAGCATCAGTGACCTCTAAGTCCCTCGGTTCAAGGTTTGGTCCAGCATGAACCACATGACTTAGTTGAGGTTGAAACTCTGCAGCATTACCAGGGTTTGATCCATCATGGCCTTCATCTTGTTTAACAGGGTTTGATCCAGCCTGACCTTCATCTTGAACTCCAGTATTGATCTTAGTGAGCTCCCTATAGGATGCATCTTTCCTTTTGTTAACAGGAGTCACTACCTCATCAGACTCCATTTCACTATTAGTCATAGTGATCCCTTCATCTTCAGGTTGCGAAGACGTTCCCGTAGGTTCAGCAGTCTCAGGGGTGCGCTTCTGCAGAATGTACCGATCTTCTGCGCTCTTCTTCTTTGGAGTATTAAGATCAAGAAGAGTGTGTGCAACATGTTCATCAATGATCTTCTCTTTCCCCTTACCCTGAACCTCGGGAAGAGATTGAGTTCTCCCAGAGTCTGGTTCCCGTATCACCATAGTACGAGCTGGACCCTGATTCCTTGCCTCAAGATCTTTTAAGCTTAGTGCTACACCTCGTTGGAAGTTAGCTTCCTCATCACCAATCCTTGGTTTTGAAATAGGAACACCTTCATCAGCAAATTCATCCACCAACTTGAGTGGAATTTTAGGCTTGCGTCTTTTTCCCACTAGACCACCCTTTGATCTTTTATTTGGTGAGGGTTCATCAGGAGTTTCCTTGACCAGTTTTCGTTTCTTTTCTGGACCTACTTTTGATGGTTTAATGGGTGTTGGTTTAGGTTTAGGTGGTTGTGAAAAAGTAGGCTTAGGAGGTGCAACTGCTTTGTGTATTATGGGTTTTGCAGCTTTGGGAATAGTTTGTCCAGATTGCTTGGCAGCTTTGAGTTTAGTAACCTTAGCAGCTTTTGTTGCAGACTATTCAGGTACAAATGGTTCACCTTGACCCGTTTGTTTAGCAGCAACTCTCCTTTCATGCTTTGCCACCATTTCTAGATATTCAGAACAGTAAGGAGTATTCCTTATGTTGTTAGTGATCAATGCATCAGGTATTGGCATCCCAAAGACTTCATATTTCACTCCTTTGGCAACAAACTTGAGGTTTCTAAGTAGGCTATCTTCATTGGGAATATGGAGAGGGGATCCAGTCCTTGGATGAAAGTTGTGTTTACTCCTCAAGTGGTAGATGATTAGTTTGGTAAATCTGCTGTAACGGATGAGAAAAGTTTTAGGTTCCTTCTTCTTATCCTTAACTGGCAGCTTTTTACTATCACTGATGAATGACTGGATTGCTTGGATGAACTCTTCCTACAACAACTCAGCAAAGTCAAGATTGGTTTGAGTAATGACACCCTACATAATCTGAAGTACCGGGTGTCTGGGCCTATCAAACCCGGAAGTCTTGCCTGTGAGACACTAGTTGATTAATGACAGAAATGCTCTCCAGGGTTGGTAAAGGTCATTGATGTACATATATGACACCCCATTGAGTTCCCTTGGATACCTCAACTCCATGAAAAAGTCAATTAGGGCATTACTAGTAATTGGAGCCATAAAGGGGTGAGCAGGATCATGAGGAGTGATTCCCAGTGCATCTCTGAAGACTTCTTCATTCAGGTCGAACCATTGTTCATCAAGCTGACAGCTAAAAATTCTAGTCTTTGCATCATACTTGATAGTATTCCAGAATTGTTGTATGTAGATGATAGGATCAGTAGTAGTAGTAGTGAATGCTCTGAAGAAGTTCATGTTCTGGAGAATGTCGACAGAGATCTGAAAGATAGGGTTCTTCTGTCGCTTCTGAAGATCAAGTACACAGTTGCTCTTCCTAATAGGCACCCAAGAGCTGTAAGGTAAGATCTGATCATCAGACCTGATGAGTGGAGCAAGAGCAGGTACATTCTCAGCAGGAACATTTTCAGCAACCATTATATCTGCATAGGAACATCCACAAAGGAAGATACACATACATATATATGATGTTAGATAGGAGCAAATGCTCGAATGATAGACATGTCATGAATGATCACTGAGAGATTTACAACAGTTCAGTCACATTGAGTTGGTGGTCAACAGGTTTGGTCAACTCAAAAGTCAACATAAGTCAACATTGGTCAAAGGTCCATTTGGTATCCAAAAGGGTCAATCACAAATTAGCTATGCCTAGATAGGAGTTAACAATGTAATTGGGCCTTTAGATTGGGCCTTAAATAAGATTTGAGCTTAATGGGCCTACACAATGAGTTTCAGGCCCAAACCGCTGTCTCATTGACCAAACCGCTATGATCTTTAAAAAGATTAATACAGCGGTTTAGAAAATTAATAATATAATAAAGTCTTCTTCAAACCGCTACAACGTAGCGGTTTGCCTGCTAATATTAAAATATTAAATAATCGCTAAACCGCTATGAGTAAAAAATTCAGGATATATAAAACCGCTATGATCAAAACGCTATGAATATTATATTCACAGATGAACAAACCGCTATCATCAAATTGCTATGAATATTTTATTAAAAAACAATCATACCGCTACCAAATTAAAAAAATTCAAAATGGCGGTTTGAATATTTTAATTTTAAGTAATTTCTTCATCAACCCGCTACATCGTAGCGGATTGCCTGTACAGAATAAAATATTTACAAATAATCATTCCGCTATGAGACTAACATTCAAACCACTATCAGGCATATCCTATTATTCCGCTATCAAGAAGTTCAACAGACCTACTGACATTCCGCTATCAAGAACACACAAAACATTTACTCCATTCAATTAATTCTGAGGCAAAGGAGCATACACGAAGGCTTACGCAACAACACTAGGCATAATAGCATTACCACAAACACATTACAACTCATAATAAACTACTTTGACAAACAAAAGTTAAACAATCCACGACAATCATCAAATTAGCAACTCAATTGATTGGGGAACAAAACTAAACATCAAATAGGCATCATCTATCCCTATATAACAAAACCCCTCTCTAATATCATTATTACAAACGCACCATTAATGATTCGAACATGTGAATACCTAACCTATCGGTTGTACTTGAGTACACTAGTTTTGATCTATATCCTTTTGGAAATGTAATCAATAACAAGTATAAAACGAGTTTTAATGAATACCTTTGCAGAACAATCACAGGATAATCAACAATCAAAGGGGTGTTCTACGTAGCGGTTTGCGAG
This sequence comes from Tanacetum coccineum, assembly GCA_026074375.1. NCBI lineage: Eukaryota > Viridiplantae > Streptophyta > Magnoliopsida > Asterales > Asteraceae > Tanacetum > Tanacetum coccineum. The sequence continues at coordinate 129,513 of BQNB010001374.1, read as the reverse complement.
AGAGAGAAAAAGGGGATTTTTGTTTGACTGGTTTTGAGTGAAGTTTGACCAGACACCAATCCGCTACGCCTTATATACTGATGGTTTCGGAATTGGCAGTTTTGATCCCTAAGGTTTCTAGGTCCTTTCATTTTAGGTTTAGAGTATTTTAAAGGTTAAAGCAGCTTTCAGGAATGGCAAGAATGATCCTTATTATTTTCTAAGCCTAGGAAACATTTAGCAAATTGCACATAAGTCCCTATACTTTCTAACAAAAGACAAATTTTAGCCTTTTGAGTTAAAATGAATTTAACTCACTTGCAAATTGTAACCCAGTTAAATACCAAAACCTTTTCCAATTAAGTATATGATGATTAATAAAGCCCGTTAGATGTCATAAATTTGAAAACACTCTCCCCCTCAAACAATGACCTGTTTTCTATTGAAAGAGTTGTAGTCGTTGTTTGAGTTGAAAAGTTTATTTTGAAAAACCGAATTGATTAATTTCCAACAACACTTGTCCACCGTGACTAACCCAAATAATTTTTTGAAGAATCAATTAAGAAGAAAATTATTTAGTTATAAAAGGAAGACTTCTCTTCCGGTTAAGAAAGAACACACTAAAACGTACATTAATCCTTGGATGCACGAATATTAAGTAATCCGTGCCCAGGAAAAATTAATTACCCGTTGTTAGGAACAGCTGTTTTTTTGGAGACATGCATTCCTCAAATTGAAAAGCGGGTTGCAGTTTGAAATCACTGCAAGCCATTAAGACATGTTTTAAAACAGTTTAAACTTCCACTCGAACTTCATTTAAAGACCCGTGTCATTATTGAATGACATTTCTAGGTCCATAAATGTTATCGATTTACAGAAGACATGTCTTAAAAAATATTTTTTGGTATTTTCTATTTTCTGATTTTTATGGTTTTTGTAGGTTTTATATTTTTGTATTTTGATTTTGTGTTTAATTATATAAAAATATACATAGGATATAGAAAGACCATCCTTTACTCCTCTTCTCCTTCCTGAAGATGTTTAAGGGTTTCCGGAGTCATACTCTTCATACCAAGCCGTGGGAGTAAAAATTTGAATCGCTCTCTTGGTAATGCCTTGGTGAATATGTCCGCAAGCTGATAATCCGTCGTCACGAAGTACAATTCAACCACGCCCTTTTCAACATGCTTTCGAATGAAATGGTGTCGAATGTCAATGTGCTTGGACCGGGAGTGCTGGACATTGTTGCAGCAGAGAGTGATGGCACTGCGGTTATCACAATACAGAGGAATCTTATTGAAGGCAAAACCGTAGTCTGTAAGCCGTGACCTCATCCAAAGTATCTGAGCACAGCATCCAGACACGGCAATGTATTCAACCTCTATAATTGAGATCGCAGTGCTCTTCTATTTCTTTGATGACCAGCTGACTAATTTATCTCCAAGGAACTAAGCACTTCTGGATGTACTTCTTCGTGTATCCTGACAACCTGCATGATCTGCATCTGCATAGGCCGTTAGTGCCATAGCGGTGTCTTTCGAATACCAAAGACCCCAATTAATGGTGCCTCTAAGATACCGAAAGACCCGTTTAAGTTCTTCAAGGTGCTTTTTGGTAGGCGATGCCTGATACCTAGCACACATGCATACAACGAATACAAGGTCGGGTCTGCTGGTAGTGAGGTACATTATGGAGCCAACCATACTACGAAATCAAGTTTGGTCAACTGGAATCGCTAAGGGGTCCTCATCCAGTTTAAGTCGATCCACCATTGGTCTATCAACAGGGTCACACGAATCCATCCCAAATTTCTTTAAGATTTCTAGAGCAAATTTTGATTGATTAATAAAAATGCCTCTAGGACTTTGAGAAACTTATAATCTTAGAATAAAAGACATTTGTCCCATCATTGACATTTGGAATTTTGAACTCATCTCATTAGAAAATATGTCACATGCTTTAGGGTCGGTCGAGGCAAATATGATATCATCTACATATATTTGAACAAGAAGAATATGTTTGCCTGTTTTCTGAGTGATTAATGTCGGGTCAACTGTACCCTTGGAAAACTTGTTGTCCAAAAGAAATCGTAACAGGGTGTCATACCATGCCCGAGGAGCTTGCTTTAAACCATACAGAGCCTTCTTTAGACGATAAACATGTGTCGGATGATCTGGATCAACAAAACCCTCTGGTTGACTAACATAGACTTCTTCCTTCAACTCGCCATTAAGGAATGTTGTTTTGACATCCATTTGATAGATGGTCATGTTCTTACTAGCGGCATTGGCGATGAAGATTCTTATAGCCTCATTGCGTGCAACCGGTGCAAAGGATTCCTTGAAATCAATACCCTCCTCTTATTGATATCCATTGGCCACTAACCTGGCCTTGTTTTTCAGAACATCACCGTACTCATCAAGCTTAACTTTGTAAATACACTTGAGAGCTATAATCATGACATAATCTGGTCGTGGTACTAATTCCTATACTTGAAGGTGATCAAATTCATGAATCTCGTCTTGCATGGCTTGAAACTAGCAATCTTCAGTCACTGCTGATTTGAAGTTCTTTGGTTTGACTTTGGACAGTACAGAGTTGTACAAGCACCACAAGGCATCAGTTGCAAGTTGTTTTCTAGTGGATACGGTCGAGAAGGATTGCCAATGACATTGTCAAGCGAGTGATCCTTGCTTCATTTTCCGAGATGATGATGTGGTTGAGTAACATGAGTGGATTCAGCTGAACTAACATCCCCGGATGATGATGCTTCAGAACTAGGTTTCAGAGGAAATACGTTTTTAAAGGGATCATTGCTAGCAGGAGCAAAAGGATTGTCTTTAGTGATAGTAGATCCAACTGCAATACCTTGATGTGAACTTGGAGATGGTAATGCTAAAGATGACGGTGAATAACTTGCAGAAGGTGCATCTTGATCAATGGTAGTAGAGGAAGATGTACCAGCTGGGGTGACTGGACCTTGAACTGCTAGAGCAGGAGGAACCGGTCTATCAACACGAGGAGGTTCTAGGTATTCATTGAACATCAGTTGGAATAAAATCTCTAGCTTTTTATTTGTAGGGGGCACATAAGGTGCTACAGGGACCGGCTTGGGTACGAGCCCTAAACTTATCTGTCCAGGCGTCAGAAACATAGGTGCGGGTCCTGTACTGAGTTGCATAGGAGCCATTGGCTCAGACAGCTCATCGAATTAAACGTGAATAGTTTCCATTATTCTTCGGGTTCTTTTGTTGTAGATTCTATAACCCTTCCTGCTTGGTGCATAACCAACAAAAATTCTAATATCAGCAGTTGGTTGTAATTTTCCAAGATCCTCGCTATCATTCGTAGGGTAACAAAGAGCACCAACGACTCGGAAAAAGGTAAGATCAGGCTTTTTATCATGCACCAACTCGTATGGGGTCTTGTTATGAAGAGTGTGAATGAGGGATCAATTTTGGGTGTAATAAGCAGTAGCAACAGCTGCTGCCCGTAGAAACATCAGAGCCTTAGAAAATATCAGCATTGTCCTAGCAGCCTCCACAAGAGTATGGTTTTGTCTTTTGACAACGTCGTTCTGTTGTGGAGTCCTCAAAACTAATTTTTGGTGAAAAATACTGACACTTTCATAATATTCAGTCAGAACTTGATTGACAAATTCTATGCCATTATCGGTACGGATGTATCTGACAGTTTTGTTGAGACCAACATGTATTTGTTTCAGAAATTTGATGAAGAACTCTGGGGTTTCATCTTTCGATGACTAAGATATACTTCTTCCCATTAATTTTTTGTACTCGCATTGGTCCACATAAATCCATATGAAGGGTGTTAAGAACTTCCAAGTTGGTGTTTTTAGTTTTGGATTTGTGGGTATGCTTTTTGCTCTTTCCTAGTTGACATGCTGAGCAAAGATGATATTTCTTAAACTTCAATCTCGATAAACCTCCTACTAAGTCCTTTCTTGCAAGTTCATTGATGGTACCAAAGTTTGAATGGTTTAAATGACGATGCCATAACCATGATTTGTTCTTGGAGGCTTTGGATAATAAGCAGATTGGGGAGGACTTCATCATGTCTTCAACCGAGATAGTGTACAGATTAGAACCACGAGAACCTTTAATTAATTCAACCCCATCTGTATCTCGAACATAACATGAATGCTTCTTGAATGCAACTTCAAGATCAGAATCACAAAATTGCCCAACAGAGAAAAGATTGTGTCCCAGTCCTTCCACATAGTATACCCTAGAGATCACACTGTTACCAATCATGTAATCTCCATAACCTATGATAGCACCAAAGTGGTCATTCCTGAATCTAACTGTCATGATGAACTTTTTCACAAAATTCCTGAGCCGAGAGCGATTCCCCGTCATATGTTTTGAGCAGCCTGAGTCCAAATACCAAAGGACGATCTGTACGACCTGCATTTGAAAACAGACGAAGATAAAGAGTTTGAAAAGATGGATCCCCAATTTTTGTTGGGTTCATGTTGGTTAGCAGAGGTAACACTAGAATGCAGAGAGGCATCAATTGTCTCATTCTCAGTTGGAGTAGGAATGCTAGTAGGAATTGGCTTGTACTGCTTGGCTCTACGTTGGTATCTAGTTAATGGTTTCGGAGATGTGTGACTTATTTTCTCAGTTATCACTATTTTACTAGTACTAATGTTTTTAGTTTGCTTAATAGGCACTACTTTTGATTTAGTGAGCCTAGTTAAAGGGCACTGTTCTCCTAAAGTGAATATTCTTCCTATGGGCTTCCATTGATAACCAACATTAGTAAGCAATTTTCCTGTTGCTTTCCACATTTGCTTAACTTGCTTAGGTTTCCAACTTTCTTAACTTTGCGCACAACATTTTTAACAGAAGGGGATGCATTAACAGATTGCAAATAATTAACCACACACATATCATGATTTGCAGAAATTAAACATTTGTTACATGTCTTGCAAACTGAATGAGAATTCGAATTAATTACAGCACGCTTAGAGCTAATACTAGAATCAACATGATTTGTGCCTTTCAAACTAGACTTATTGGTCCTAGGGCGTTCTTCTACTTTCTTCTTGTTGACACTTTCAGCTGGCGAGATCCTATTTTTCTTGGTATTGCTCCTAGGCTTTGATCTGCTAGTGTTAGTGCAATTGGTTACTCCTGTAGAAGGAATCACAGGTACCTTAGTCTTCTGAATGTTTAATTGCTCTACATGTTTTTGTGTGTTATTATTTGACGTTTCACATTGGTTCTCAAAGGTAACTTGCGTTTTCCTAGTTAAAGGGGTAGAAGCATGCTTTTTATCTCGTTTATTAAAGTCTTTCGGACAGGTGCCAATCACATATTCTAATAGTTCATGAGAATGTTTAGTGTAAAGGCAAGAAGATGCAAGTGATCTATCTAATGGTCTTTTAACCTTAGCTTCCTCTACTATCTCGCAAAGGGTTTCTACACTTTCCTTAAGATGTTTGAGATAATCTAGATGAACTTCTCTATTGTTCCTATTGCGAGGGGGAATTAGTTCAACATCTATAGCATACCTACCAGGTGCAAGAACTCTTGGTTTTACAGAATCCATAGTGATGGCTGTCAGATTTTCATGTATTTGGGCTTTCAGATTCTCATTGTTAGTTAATAAGGCAGTTGTCTGTTTGATATGTTTAGCATGCGTGATCTTAATAGAATCATATAGTTCCTTGTAATGCTGCTTAATTTTTGCATTCTTAGCCCTAAAAAGCTCATTTTATTCTTGGAGAACGATGACTTTTTCATTTAATTGAGTGATTTGAAAATCTAAGGCCCTGAAATCAATAGTACGGTCTGCTTCACTACGGGTCTCTTTTAATTGAGAGATTTGTGTTCTGTATTTTTTAATGGTGTTGTCCTTTCCTTGAATGGAAGCTTTCATTTTTTGGATTACAAAGACTGAGTCAAAATCAAGAGCATCTCGAGCGGGTAGAGATTTGTTGTTTCCAAAACTTTCTTTAAGGTGTTGATACTTTAACTGTAAATTTAAGTGATTTACTTCAAGATTGGAAAAACGTTTTACCAATTCATTATGATCATCTTTTTGAATCTTATCTTTTAATTTAGAAAGCTCTGCTTCAAGTTCCAGACAACGTGCTTGAACGACAATGTGGGCATCATGCATTTCAGTGAATCTAGATACAGTAAGCTCAAAATTTATTGCAACATAAAATACTTCTTTGGACAAGCAATCATCAATTAAATTATCATTTGCGATGAGAAGATTTTTTCACTCAATCTCATCATACTTCCTATTTATAACATTTTGGTCAACCTCAGCTTCCAGCTCGTCAAAAATTTCTTTCATTTCTTTGATTAGAGCCTTTTGAATACCCTCAAAATGTTTTTTAAGTGTTTTGAAAAATGGAATGACCTCGGTGAGATAGCATTCCTTGGTTTGTTCAAAGCCCCTTTCCCCTTTAGTGAGACCCGTCGGTGTAATTCTCTTTTCATAGGTTTTTTGAAATTCCAAAAAAAGTTGTATAAGTGCAAAAATATTAATTTTTACTTGACTTTTTGTTGGAAGCACCCTGGGGAAAAGCGTTGCTGGTGTATTTGGAGGATACGCCATCAATGCTTTGATTGGTCTTGAAGCTGTGGTCTGCTCTTTGAGAGCTTCTGCTTTCATCTTGAGGAGATCCTTGGAACAAAATATCTGCTCAGGGGTCAATTGTTTCTGTGGTGTAAAAGTCGCTAAATAATTCTCTTTCGAGTAATCATGTGGTGCAATCTTAACCTTCTTTTTCACACACTCCGGGTCTTTCATTTTTTCATTCATTTGCTTTCTAGTGGTCTCATTTATCTCTAGGGTGTCCTCTGAGTCGTGTACTACAGCCGAGACGTGATGGGTTTTGATAATTTCATGGCCATTATATAGAGTAGGCTGAACTTGCTTTGCACGGGTGAGATATACAGGATTCTTGTAGGCAATAGCTACTTTTCTCTGTTCATTATAATAATATTTTGGTTTACATAACATGTGAACTGTTTGAAGAGTCTGGTCTTGTTTGAATAATCTATCCTCGACCTTTTCTTTTAATGCTTTCATGTCCAAAAATTCTTCAAGGTATTTATTTTCTTTCTGTTTAAAATCATTTTTCAAAGACGTAACTTCTTCTACCATTGACTTGTTATGATTAATGGTAGAGTTAAGTTGCATTTTTACTGAATGAAGTTCCCTTTTCAAATTTTCTTCCTTAATATTAGGGTCAGTGATAACTATTCTTAACTGTTTATCGATCTTTTGTTCTCTTTCTGATAATTCAAACTTGGCTCGTCTTTCATACAGTTCAACTTGTTCCTTATATGTCACAAGTTCAACAATCAATGATTTATCAACCACATTGTTCTGTGTTGTCACAGAGACACATTGGGCAGACTGTTCATGCATATAATTTAATATCATCGTATATGCATCATTTGGTACAGAAGATACATTACTTTGTACAACTGGCACAACGTTGTCCTTTACATACTGATCATACGGAATCATATTACTATCACTCGTATAATCAGCCTATGAGTCAACAACATAGTATGGTTGTACTTCATCATGCATCTCGTGTACTTCATGATGTTCACAAACAGCATCCTGATAGTTGTCATGATCTGGTACCTCTGATAGAATGTCCAAATCATATAACGAACTGGATTCATCATAGACAGGATCTGCTGATGAGAGATTTTCCATGAACATGGTCTGTGCAGTGGGAGCCTCATCAACATCAGAATCAAATGCATCACAATCATCAGCTTGAAACACATTATCCACTGTGAGTGCTAAATCTTGAACCGGTTGCTGATCCACATCTTCATCAACCGCATTGTCTTGTCCACCTGCAATAAATAGCAACTGCTCTTCATCCAATGCCACCCGATTCTCTTGAGCTTGCATCAGCATCATCTTGTCTTTGAAGTATTCTGAGTTCTGTGGTCGCTTGGGCTGAGTGCAGCTTCTTGCTATGTGGCCTATACCGTTGCAGTTGTAACACTTAATCTGCCTTGCTTGACCTGGATTTGCATTCCCAACTCTGTTCTGAGCTCCCCTATAACTAGTTGCACCTGTACCCCTTGCATTTTCCCTTGTCCTCTATTCTGTCGACCCTGAACATTCTTAACAACAACTCTGCCGTCTTGAACTGTGGCTTGGTTCCTTAGATTTGATGATGTTCTGAGTTGATTGTTAGTTTGGGGAAGGTATGTTTTGTATGATTGGGTGAGTAATGCAAGTGTGTTGGTTAAGTTCTTAATTAAGTTGTCCCTTGGGGAGAAACTTGAATCGAGTTGTGTGTTGTCAGCAAAGTGTGGTTGAATATGTGTGGATGGTGGAGTGGTAGATGATTGTGAGTAGTACTACTGATATGAGACATTGGACATCAAGGCAAGAGGATCAACAGTGTGTTGAGTGAATCGTTCCAACATCATTTTGTTCTCATTGGCATGTGCCTCGTGTTGCTTCAGATAAGCATACAGCTGATCATAGTTGGAGTCCCACAATCCTCTATTTAGTTTCACTACTGTTATGAATCTACCCTATTCAGGCAACATGTTATTAACAAACTTTAAATTTAACTGCATTCTGGACATGGTCATCTTGATGTTCCGCATGTCATTGATGAGCTTGGCAAACCGGACATAGTAGTTGTGAATAGTGTTCAAAGTTATCATACAGTTGTGATTCCCGATCTTCTTTCATTAGTTTAGAACCTTCCAGGAGTATCTTCACATTATCCTAAATGTCTTTTGCTTTAGTGTAATGATTAATGAGAGTGTAGATGTCTTTTGGTAACCCTTGAAGCAGGATATTTATTGCCCGAATATCAGCGTTATAGCTCTCCTTATCTTCAGGTGAAAGGTCAAAATAGACTCGAGCTCTTTCTGGACCTAGTTGTAAGGAACCTTCATTCCATTCAGCAAGTGTTTCCCGAAATGTTCCCATCTGGAAAGGTCCTTCATCAATCGACTTTAGAATGTTCACCCCATTCTTTTTACCCCAACAATGCAGTCGAATATGTTGTTGCCATGATGCAAAGTCAGTCCTAACAAGCATAGGTGGTCGGGTATCGGAACCGGCACATTGGATATCTTCTGAAAGATTAGCCATCTTAGTTGATTATGAAATGATTTAAGTTGATCTAACAATGATTAGTGATTGTATGTTAAAAGTGGTGATTGATTGATTGATTAAGTGTTATATGGTTTAAGTGTGTTAAGATTACAGGTTGAGATTAGTCCACGTATGGAATTAAGTCCAAAAGTCCAAAAACAGTCTCCCAAACCGATATGAATTTGAGCCAAACCGTTAAACTCAAACCGCTATGAGGAATGTAAACAAACCGCTACCAAGAGAAAAATTGGTCAGAGGTTTGTCAAAAACCGCTATGAGGAAAAGCTTCAAAAGTCCTGTGTTAAATCGCTAATGCAAATCGCTATGAGTAGCAAACCGCTATGAAGACAAGTCACCAAACCGCTACCAAGAAATGAATTTGGCAGAGTTTTGTTTCTCAAACCGCTAGAGAAGGTCTTTAATAAACCTGTCAAACCGCTAGATATCAACTCATACGAAGTTACCAAACCGCTACCTGCAAGAAGACTGTTGGGAATTATAATTTAAGTTGATTATGACAAAACATATTAAAGATGGAGGACCTACAAGACAAAGCTGGAATAACATTAATGCTGATTGAAGATTAGTCAAACAGTATTTAATGCTCAGCTAAAAGATTGGAAGATCAACATTAATGCTAATTGAAGACTGGTCAAAGATTGGAAGATCAACATTAATGATTGAAGACTGGTCAAATAGTATTTAATAATGATTTATAGTTTCCTAATTTGATTTTGATCTTATCTTGTCTTGTAAACCCTACTCCCTCTATTATATAAAGAGGGTAGGCGTCTAGGTTAGAGGTATCCATTTAATAGTAGACTTCTCCAATGAGAGTCTAGAAACGCATAGAGCGTGTGTA
>BQNB010001374.1:81061-115187 GCA_026074375.1 Tanacetum coccineum | reverse complement strand
GCACTTGGATACATGGACTTATGGATGGAGAGTAACTGGTTATGACAGCCTTATATTATTTTAGACTATTTGTTTTATATATTTTGTTTAACACCAATTAAATATCCTATGTCTTGTCCTACCTTATATCATTCTCCAACCTAACCTTTGGTTTTGCTCGAATGAGGGAGTGAGCAATCATACATATCTCATCCGTCGTTACGGATGTGTATGTGTGATTTTGTCACCCTTGTTGGTGTAACGCTTTTGGTAAAGATAGCAATTAAAGAATGATTCACCCTGTTAAACATATTATGTCATCCTTGTTGCCTTTTAGAGCTGTTTAGACCTTAGTTCTAACTGGTGCAGATTTGTGTACTTTCCAAGCTTATGATAGAACACATGCTATGAGAGTGCAGTTGAGTGATCACCCCGAAAATGAAACAGTTAGACAGGTATGAGAGTTGAGTGATTTTAATCCCTTTTTTGTGAGGTGTCCGTCTTTGATGTCTTCTAGCATAAGTAAATTATGAATTCATTTCTGATGAGGTGTCATTTTATACACTTTTGCGGGGTCATTTAACCCCCTAAATCATGCATTTATGCCCAAAATAGGTACTTAATCGTAATCCTGTTTCAGGTATTATAGGTCATTTGGACGGTCATTTGGAGGAAATGCACATGACTTGGGCTCATTTGGATAAGAAACGGACAAGACTACGGACCTACACCAACATCTCTCAGGATTATGTTCTCAACAGCTGGCGACGGCGTCACAAGATACACGTGATGCCGTCACAATTCATCTCACGACGTGTCACAATAAATCACAACGCGTCAGCTTCGCAAACGGACCCTGCCCAATATCTAAATATTCTTGCTTTACGGACGCGTCACGTTAAAAACGTGACGCCGTCCAAATGATTTTTCCTATATATACAAACCACGAAATTAGGTTTTTAGTGTGAAAACTTTATAGGTAAAAGGGAACGAACCCTAGATCGTTTGCAGCTTATTAGGGATGATTTTAGGGCCTTTAAAACCCTAGATTATATCACCGTTTACTTCAAGTTTTAAATCCAGTAAGACTATCTAATCATGTCAATTGTCTTGTTGTTTGTTCAGTTATTGTACTTTGGTTTTATCTTTAACCATGCTTGGCTAAACTCCTTATGTGTTTATTTTATGATTGTAAGAAACACTAAAATTAGATCTTTAAGTGTTGTTGCTTCTTCTGAAGAAATATGTCATGTTAGGCTTTAGGAAAACCAACTTTTGTCTGTACACTGTTGATAATTCTAATGAAACATGATTGGTAAGAAAGGATACCAATCGGGTAACAGGTCTTATCATACTACCAATTGCCCCTTATATGGTTGATTCTACTATTAAAATATTTCATTCAAATGCATTTAATGTACTCTTAAGGGGGCCTTGTCATAGGCTTCATACTACCAGTAACTTTGTGCTGCCCTATACGAATATTACATAGACGCGGGTTCGTGTAATCTGTTCATGACTTAGAATAATTGCATAGTCATCACAAGTGTGATCAAAGAAAACAACACTAGATAAGGCCAATTTTAGAAGGAGTAATACATGATTAAATGAATACAATCTTTTTATTATATTGTTATCACCATTAGCGTAGTTTATTATTTAGTTTAATAGCTAAAACCAACCAAACCTCTCAAACATATGATTTACCTGCTTTCTATAAAATATAAATACAAAAAAATAATCTTCTCTCAACCCCTATAATTCTCTTAGACCGTGATCAAGCCTTCCCAACCTATTCCCCTAGAGAACGATAACAACCCTAGAGTCTTGCCTATACTACTACAAAGGTTAGGTACAATCAGGCCTAGGGAGTTGTAAAACTAATCTTGTGGAAGGTCCCCTTACGACAACTCTGCATAAGTTTTTGGCATCGCTGGCATGGGGAATAGTTAGGTTTTGATCATAGTTTTAAGGCTTGTTAGCTAGCTTAATCATTTTAAGTGAGACTTTAATTTCACCGCATATTAGCTTGTCCCCCGCTCGTAGTCAATCTTTTTCTTCTGTGTTAATTGTTTCGTAATCCATTCTCGTCTACCACCATTGGGAGACGAGAATCCCTATCCATATGACTCTTGAGACTACTCTCAAACTAGTCACGAGTAGCTACAGAATACCATTGAGCTTCCCTTAGTGAACAACGTGGTACCAGCGATTCTTCGAATCCAACACCATCCGATGGTGCAAAACGGATGCTCATTCTACGGACTTCGGTTCGAGTATCAAAACCAACACCTCAAGGATTTCTTAAAACTAGTGGACTCACTTGACCTTAACGGTAAAAATAAGGAAAGAACGCGCTTGTGTTTATTTTAATTTTCCCTTCGCGATCAAACTAGCAATTGGCTTAACACTTCACAGGCATGTGGGGGGGGGGAACTATCACCACATGAGAGGATCTTACTACTGCCTTCCTTGTTTTTGGCTCAAATTCATTCCACCAGGAATAGGACCACATAGCAAAACTTCGCAATGATATCCAAATGTTCTAACAACACATGATCATCTCTATTCTGAAGCATGGACTCGTTTTTAATAGAGACTTACTATAAAAAGTCCCTCACATGGCACGATCATCTGGCATTCAAATCCAAATATTTATAGATCATAGTCTCATTTCATCTTAAGTGCGAGATTGATCGTGCCACCGACGGCAAACTCCGTAATAATAATGCCGACGAATCTTGGGAAATCATTAAGAACCTCGTTCTTTACGACCATGAGGGTCGGAATGACACAAAAGGAGTTCGTCACACCAATCTAGGCTATTTCTACAAACCTCAAGGGCAGACCATTCAACATACACCTATCGAAATGACTTCTTGAGCTTGAAGATCAAATTGACTTCTTACTAAAGGGGTCACGACCAACGCCCACATTGAGCTCAACACATACCCCTCAAGCTTATGTCGAAGTAGTCTATTCGAACTCTCATCCATAAAACCAAAATGAATCGCCAAATTTGAACCCCTTTGCTTTTCGTGAACGTACAGGTCCAAACCCTCAGCCACAAGAAAAAAAGGGGGTAAAACTTAGATACCAAAGCACATTCGAGGCTAAGTAACGGTACTACTGGCAGGCACACACTGAACGAGTATGAAACTTTGAAAATTCCAATTTTCAAAGCAATGCGAGGAGATCAATGGTAGGATGACTGAAATGTTTAAGCTTCTTAAGGAACTTACAACCAACAGGGCCCCTAAAAAGTGCTGATTAGAGAAGAGGCCAAATCCCACCCGTCACCAAAACGTAAATTCCATCTCTCCTCGTCAGAGAAGAGGAAGAAAAAAAATGCATATTACGAATGGTAGCAAATGCTAGCAATACCGGAAATGATAATAAAGAAACTGAAGGACCAAATATGGAGGTGTCAGTAAAGAAGGCCGAGACAAATAATGGAGCTGAAAACGGGGCCAAAAACAAGCCAATCAAAAAACCTGAGAAAGAAGAAGTAGTGGAAAACGCCACAGTTCTCAGTCTCTCTCGCCTGTAAGAGTGATTATCTTGAAGCATAGGATTAATGAAAAGCTAATCGAGGGACTAGTTGATAATAATAGGTTCAATGACTCTCTATCAAGAGCCCGAGTTGGAAAGAAAAAGGGAAAGACACAAAATGTGTTACCTAGGGGGCCTGTTTATGAAGCGATCCACAAGAAGAAGATAACAAAGAAGGAAAATATTGGAGGAAACTTTGAAATACCTTGCAGCATAGGAGGCCTTAAATACGTGAACGCCCTAGTCGATTAAGGGTCTGATGTAAACGTTATGCCCTACTCCACTTACATGAAACTTACAAACGAAGCGCCTGCTGATGACAATACGTGCAGAGCTCTCACTAGCTAGCCCCTCGTCCAGTCCCACCAGAAACCAAACACCCCGAGATCTGAGCCCTTTAGGGAATCGCTGAGTACATATTAGTAGAGATCGCTAAACATGTGTACCTCGTGGACTTTGTGATTCTGGACATTAAAGAAGATGAAAATAAGCCTTTCATCTTAGGAACACCATTCCTAACAACGGCCAAGGCCATGATTAAGTTTGACAAGGGCACCATAACTCTAAGGTCTGGAAAGAGTAAGGATACGTTTCCATAAGGATACATGAACGCCTCCCTCTCCCCCGTATGATAGAGAAGAGGAGATCAAGAACGACATGAGAACCTATAAGCACCCCAACATGATTGGAATAGACTATCTCTAGATAAATGGGAAGAAAGGATAAGACTTTACCAGGAAAAGGAAATAGAGTTTGATCGATGGAGAAGCAAGAACTTTAAAAATGAGCATCCCGCTCTCACAAAAGTTGAAGGAGAAATGGATGATGGAGGAGAAGTCACATAAAGACGTGTGACTTCGAGTCTAGCTACAAGACTCGTAAATAAACAAAAGCGCTTTTTGGGAGGCAACCCAATATTTACTTTTCCTGCATATTAGGAGTGTCATGTGTTTTAACTCTTTATATTGTTTGTTTTTATTAATGTTGAATTAGTTTGTAATCATAGGCTTTGTTTGTTTGTAACTTCGTGCTCTTATTTTTGCAATTAAAGGTATTTTGCAACAAAATAGGTGTAGGGGAATTATCCGGCTTTTAGAACCAAATTCAAACATGCAAAATAAATTGTTTAGATTAATTCGCTTCAGTTTCGAGTCATATGGTTGAATTGTTAATTCTCGGGTTTTTTATGTATAGCATTTTGTACAGGAAAATAACATATAAGAATGAGTGTAGGAAATTTTTCATCAAAAAAGAAAAATGAGTTTTCACAGAGTGTGGAGACGGCATCACGATTTATACGCGACGCCGTCACCACAACACTTGTGACGGGGTCAGGATATTCCTGACGGCGTCAAACGCCTAGTTATAGGAAAACTCACCAAAAATATTAAGTATTTTTGAAAATAAAACTTGTAGCCACTCTTAAGAAAGTTGTAATTTCTTTTATAAACTTGGGCAAAACCCATGAGTTTAACAATTCTCTCGTCTATCTTTATGGCTATATAGAGTCAACCCTAATTTCAGTCACACTGTTATATTATTATATCAGGTACATTTTAATGCTTGGTGTAGTTGTCTTTGTCTTTGATAACAGGTTATATTTGATGAGAAGAAGCTTGGAAGTTCTTAGGAAGTTTCATTGGACTATTCTTGGAGGACGATTTAACCAGTTATCGCATGTTTCTTTCTTCGTTTATTATTGAGGGCAACCAAAGGAGAAATGATTTTGTTTCATATTTTATTTACTTGTTTTCTTTCCCTTATTAATCGTTTTTTACGGGTACTATCTATAAACATTTAGGGACCCTGTTCAACTTAAAGTGTAGGGGGAGAATCAGCCTTAGAAACTTTTCTATCAATTGTCATTTGCTTTGTCCTTGAAATGATGGGTAATATATCAAAACATAGCATAAAAAGTAATTTTGACCCAAATTTAAATTTTTTTATAACACATACTGATGAAAACCGAGTATTAATAGCGCTTCATGGATAGGAATGCGTATGACTAGCACAAAAACCCTCAGAATTCCACCCTAAAATATAAGGTTCGCCTTTAGATCTATAAGAATTCGGGTATCCATTAGCGATACCCAAGATAGTTTATACCTTTAGCTTTCTCGAGTTAAGGAGTGAGCAGTCATATGTGTCTATTCCGTCGTTACGGATGTGTACGTGTGGTCTTTGTCGCCTTTTCTGGAGCATTGAGATCGGTATTAAACTATATGAGTGTACCGATAGTATATTAAATTCTAAAACTTGTTTTTGTGATGCATCCCGAGACCGCATAGTAAGTATTAGGATTTGCTTGATAAGAAGCATTAAGATCAACCCATGTTTTAAACCTGTAGTCGTTATGATGGTCACACCGATCATATAACAATCGTATCACTATCGCCGGCACACCATTGTCATCATCATTTTTAGTGCAGGATACCCCTAGTACAACCCTCCGAGCCTATCCTTTTTCATGGTTCTTGTAATTTTCTGGTGGATTCCAAATTTTTAATGAAGAGCATCGTTAACCCTTAAACGAATTGTTACACCTAAATCGTGTTAGCCTACCTTGTATGTCTGTTACTTTTAGTATGAAAAACATTATTGTGTTTAACCCAATTAATTATTGAGTACAGCGGTTGTTAAGAGATCCTTATTCCTTGAAATCATGTTTTTGGGATCGAATTGGGATTCATGGTAGTATTTATTTTGCAAAAGAATGGGGAAGAAAAGTTAAGTCAATACCCCTATATGTTTGTTAGATGATCTCCATGTTATTTTGATCCACCTCAAATCGGGTCATAGAATAGTTCATTTGTAAAGTATGTAAAATAGCTCAGTTAGGGGGTAACGTGTTATAAACCTCATTTTGTGATAATTATGGTTATTCAAAAAAAAGAGAGAAAAAAAAAAATAAAAAGAAAAATAGAAAAGAAAAAAAGACAAGAAGATTGATGTAGAAGTTGTGTATGAGTTTGTATATCTGCACTGAGTCTTGGCTTAGTACCAAACCCAGCGTGTATTCTAGTAAATAATAGCTAAAACCCTTCCACTCCAAATTCACCCAATAGCCACCCAAATGTACCCATCCATTTCCTTTTCCATATATGTTTATCTTAACACTACACCCCACAACCTTTTAAAAGACAATCATAGATAGTACAGAATAATGCATCACCAGCGGTGTAGGTTTGATCTCTTTACGCAAGCCTATTTAATTATATATGCTATGGACAGGTAATGAGTGTTTATTTTTCCGTTTCCCCATTAATGTTATAATTATCATTATAACAACCAAGAGAAGAGAGAAATCTCCAACACTTATGTGAGGTGCTAGTATATGCTTTTTCGTGCTTTTAAATTACGGAGGTCTAGAAGGTGTTTGTTGTAAAATACTTTAAAGAGTAGGTTAAATGGCCTCATTATTACTATTGTACAGGTAAAAGCACAATTGGCTTGCGGACAAAAGCAAATCCCAAGGTATGGAGGGGATTAGGTTCATATTATCTACACTTTCTTCGGAGTCATTTATTAACCCCCTAAATCGTGCATATAATAAGCCAAAATAGGTCATAATGCGTTCCTTTTTGGTAATTAGAACTTGAAGGCTTTGGGAGTAAATACACCGTGACGTTGGTAGCTCATTTGGAGAAGAAACGGACAAGACTACGGACTCTACAACGTAGTACCAACATCTCCAAGATTACAATTGCTCAGCGGCTGGAGATGGCGTCACAAGATACACGTGACGCCATCACAACTCACCCTATGACGGTGTCACAAGAAATCACAACGGCGTCAGCTCGCATGACCCAACCCAAGATCTAGAATATTCTTCTTCATGACGGCGTCACGATTAAAACGCGACGCCGTCGCAAAGCGACTTTTCATATATATACAAACCCCGAAATTAGGTTTTAGAGGTGTAACTTTAGAGTAAAAAAGGAGAACCCGGACCCTAGTTCATTTAGTGGTCAGCTTATTAGGACGATTTTAGGGCTACAAAAACCACTATTGTACATTCCTTCAAGTTCATGTTTTCGTCAAGTAGACGACTAGCTTAATCGTTCAAATATGTCCTTTGTTGTTTGATTCTTTATTGTTCATGCTTAATCTTTAACATGCTTGTGCTAAACTTTCTTATGGTGTATCATTTTATGATGGATAAAACCTAGAATAGTAACTTAGTGGTGTTGCTTCTTGTAATGAATATGCATGGTAGGCTTTAGAAAACCAGTTTTTGTCTGTATCGTTGTTGATATGTCTAGGAAAACATGATTGTGTAGAAATGATATCATCGGGTAACAGTCTTCATACTACCTTGCCTTATATTGGTTGATCCAGCTTTTTAATATATATCAAAATGGGCATTTATAATGTACTCTTAGATGCCGTGTTCTTGTGTAAATAGTCTTGTAGATGATCTAACCTTGACTTGTAACTTGCCCTAACGGAATATTAAATAGATGGCGGGTTCGTGTAAGTCTGTTGCAGTTATGAACTTAAAATAATTACCATAGATCCATAACACAAGTGTGACAGAAGTAACAACACTAGGAAGAAGAAACTCATCTAGGGAGTAATACATGATAAAATGAATACGAATCTTTTTACTATATTTTTATCCACCATTACGTAGTCTATTATTTGTATGTTTTTACTAACACCAACCAAATCCTTCTCCAAACGCAATGATTTACACCTGTTTTCTATCAAAATATAAAAACATAATAAAAATAATCCTAGTCTCTCGAAACCCCTATTGAAATTTCTGTAGAACCGTGATCAATATTCTCAACCTATTCCCCAAGAACTATAACAACCCCCCGAGTCCTTTCCTATAACAACTAGTCTAGCAACGGGATAGGTGTGGTATTTCTGCCTAGGGAGTCTGTAAAACTTCTTCTGTAGAAGTCCTTAAACGACAACTCGCATCAATTTCTCTTAAGTAAAATACGGGAATTCTTTTTATAAATTATTCTATATACAGTTTTACCTTGATGATGGCAAGTAGGGAGTTAAGAGGGGGGGCAACTTTAATACCATACCAATAATTAATACATTTTAGAGTCAGTATCCTAACCTACTGTACTTTATAATTATTGTCTACAATCTTGAAATAGATACTTAATCCCCTTTATATTTTGTTTTTTAGCAACAGGAAAAAAACGAGCATTGGAGCAAGAAAACGCGGATTTGACCTCAAAAGACAAGATAAAAAGAAATTTCAAGGCCATTTACGAGGCGTATACCACCATGGCGCAGGAGTTACGTGCTGGTACAATTAATTATAGTTGTTGAAGAAGGATATTTTTTGTGCGTGATTAGGGTTAACGGCGTAACGGGGAATCCGATGTAATTATGTCGCAACCAATTTTTTACACTAAATATGGACGTCAGAAGGCTTACCGTCGTAACTCGAGTCGATGAGAGTTTAGCGGCCGTGATGGCACTAGACCAGGGACCTAAAGATGTGCATTATCATTAGAAGTTTCATGGACTTAATTAATTATTTCAACTATTATAGAGGACTAAATGCGACAAAGCCCAAAGTTACATATTACTATATAAATGATGGCAACATACACATTCATTCATTCATTCACTCTTTCGTTCGTGTCTTTTGCCGACACAAGAGACAAAAGGGGTCAAACCCTTTTGTTTATTTTAGACGCAACAGAAGGAAGAAAGAAGCAGCTTGGCTGCGTAGTTTTGGTATAAGGCAACTCTTCGGGGTTCGCTACGGGATCTAACTAAAAGATTCAAAGCATTATTTTAGCATGATTTGTACATGATTTTTCAACTATTACAGTTTGCTTTCAATTAATTATTTTTAATGATTTATTTGATCTTGGCTTAATTTGTTGATGTTTGATATTTATTATGCTTAATTTTGGTTCTTGCCATTTAATTTGTTAATCATTCTTTGTTTATTTATTTAATCTCAATGTTTGATCAATGTCTTATTTGGATATCCTTATTGCTTGTCATTGATCCTTAAGTTTTGATAGTATTGAGGGTGGTTTAGAACTTGTGAGTTCTCTCATTAGGCGGACATGTTGAATTTGGAATTAGCAGGGTACTAGGATAAGTTTCCTTATCTCTTTTTCGGTGGCCCAAATCCTTTCTCATATCAGGAGTCAATCCCTCAAAATCTAGTATATGTACTCGGTTAACCTGCCTACCAAATATCGTCTCGAGTCTTTGCTCAAATCATGTACTATCTCCTCTGTGTATCCCACTACCTGATAACGAAGCCACAAGTGTCTCTGATCACGAGGTAGTAGAGGTGTTGGTTATATATCTGTAAAATTAACGAGATCAGTACAAAGATTATTAAAATTTGATCATTCTGTTCCGAGGGTAGATACGGCGTATTCATAAATGGATACACCGTATAAAGATCTGTTAGTTAATACGGTGTATAGATAGAAATAAATACGGCATATGGGAATGAAAACGCAAGATCTTTTTCAAATCAATATGTCGTATTCATTTTACTGAATACATCATATTGAGGTTTCAAGATTGGGTAAAATTGAGTCAATACGCCGTATCTGTTTGAGTGGATACGCTGTATTGCTCTGCAATTTAAAAACGAAAAGGGGTATCCCTTTCTACCCATTACATTAAAAACTACAAACAGTGATCTTTCGCATTCAAAGGGGTAAGGGAACCTAAGCATATGGTTCTATGGCATAACACCTAATTCTCATCAATCAAACCCTAACCCTAAATTTATTTGAAAATCAAAAATTAAAAGGGAAAAGGAGTAGAGCTTATTACCTTATGATTATAAGAGAGATTAGGACGATTCAAATCAAAAGACAATGATCTCCAATAATTTTTTTTGCGGTAAATTTTGTATGAGAGTGAAAAGGTTTTGAGTAAAGAGCTCAATCCGGCGTATTAGTTGGCCTTTTATACCCAGACTCGATACGCGGTATTGGTGTTTGAGAAATACGCCGTATTGGGCGAAGTTTGTTGACTTAGTCAACACAAGTTAAAATAGTAGATACACCATATAGGTATTTACCTAATACACCGTATCCGTTCTTGGAGACCAATTTTCCCTAAATTTAACAAAGTAAAGAAAACTTACCTTGGCCTCCACAACATTCTTGCACAATCACCATCCTTATAATACCGTTTAGGCTCGAAAGAAATGCCAAACGGCACATACAAATTCTTAATAAGATTGAATAGCATCTTGTTGACAAGATAATTCCAAGCCACGATACTTACATTTAATTCCAAGATAAAACTTTTTATTTTGAAAGCTTTATTAATTTTATCGTGACTTGCCTCAAGAAGTTTATTTAACCTATGTGTATTTTCATTACCCCCTGAAGATTGTATCATATCGATTTCATTATCATCATTGCCTTTATTCGATTTTAGATCATTGGGCTAAATTATGTTGAAAAGCAGGAATAAGATCAAGCTAAAGTACAAAGTTTTGTTCCACTTCATCATATTCGGACAATGATGTTTCATCTTTCAAATTAAATTCATCGATATGTTGAGGGCATAAAGTGGGTTTAGTTGAGAAATCTGATTTAGACTTTAAAGCATCATTGTAAACAATGGCTGGAAATTCATTCTCAAAATCTTTAAAGAAGTCTAAATCATCAATACAACTGACCGTAGGATCGGGTGATAGAAACAAAGGCACATTGACTTTTTCATTATCGTTTTCCGAATCCATTTTCAAATCATTGGTAGAAATTATTTTATAAGAAAATGACTTTTTGTTAAAAACTACCACGTAATCTTCATCATCGAATTCCCCAAACGATATTCTAAAGTCAATTTCATTATTGTTAAGAGAACTTATCGTGGGTTCACAAGAGAGTGTTTCATTCGATGATAAATTATCATTGAAGACTATAGCTGGGAATTCGGTTTCAACGAATCTGGGTCGTGAACGTCTTCATCATACCAGATCTTACCATACCTAGAAGTTTCCTAGTTAAACACTTTCCCACGTTTTTGAGCTTTTTCTTCCTCGAGCCTGATGTATTCTTCCATAGTAATGTTCGTCGTCCATCCCGTAATAAACTTACTAAGGCAGAAACCCGTCAAATAACTTATACGTCATATTCAGTAAACTGTATACGTCGTGATATATGAACACAATAAGCAAATAGACAGGAATATAGACTTAATCTAAACTACACTAATCCTAAGGGTTAGATCTAATCTAATGCTAAAAACCAAAATATCAAATAAAAATCAAGATTAATTTTCACTCCCCGGCAACGGCGCTAAAAACTTGATGTGTCGTTGTGTGGTTGTAAATTATGATTCAAGTTTTAAATTTATATTTTGCCGACTTAACCAAAAACAACACTTTAATGGACAGTGTACCTGATTTTTTAATTTCTAAACCTATAAACACTATCCTAAACACATCATTGTCTTAGTGATCATTGACTAAACAAACATGATTTAATTTCTTGCTTGAATCATCTATTAATCGCTTTCTTTATAACATCCGATATATACACGTTTTGGTTAATTTGATAAGTGACAATCATTTTAGCCTTAGCACCTTAATTACAAACTGTGAAAACTTCAATTCTCTTAGGATGACCTGGACTTACCTAAACTATACTATACACAAAAGGGTATACTTTCCCGAGTGTTGTGTTTTTAGTAAAAATCGATATTTCTAGTATTATAAATTTAAAGCTTGCAAAACACACATCAAGTTTTTGGCGCCGTTGCCGGGGAATTGTTTTAAGTTGTTATCAGTTTGTGTACTTGATTTTGGTGCTTCTTGTTTGCTTAAACGTGTTTAATTGCTTGAATTTTGCTTTCCGTGTCTGCAAGTACGTCGCACTTCTGTTGAAGTGCGGCACACTCTCCTTGTTTCATTTAAAAATTTTGCCTCGTTAACCCGTAGTACGCCGGTTTTAACCAAAAACCGCCGCACTTTCTGGGATTGTTTCAATTGTTCTAAAAAAAAACCAAAACTGCTTTTGTTAGGTTTTATAATCATCTGATTATAACCCATGTAAATTTATATATATATTTTATCATCAATTAAAAAAAAACATAAATTTCCAGAAAAGCCGGCGCACTTTTCCTAAAGTACGCCGCACTTATATATCTGAAAAAGAGAAACAAACAATAATCTATTATCCTTTATCCTTATTTTATATATATATATATATATATACAAAAAGGTAAAAATATAAATATATATATATAAATAATTTACTTTATTTTAAATATTATCCTATTAGCCTTAATTATATAATATATAAAAATGTCTTTTTGTAAATTGCTTAACGTATGTATAAACCTACAATCCTTGGGAAAACAACTCGTAAGTCTAATATATAAATTAAATAAACATTTAATAATAAAGACTTGTAAAATTAAAACTATCTAAATAGAATTCATCAAGATCAACTCACTCAAATCTTCAACCCAACATCCTATCGTTAATGAATTTGTCATTATAAATATACCTGAAGAGGATGTCGAAACAAAACAAAAGATTCTCGATCCTGATGATCAACCTATGTGGGAAAGTGCTAAGACTGTAGCACCGACTTCTAATTCTGTCATTGTTTAACCCAATGTTGATAATAACTTTGTTATCAATAGTACCCACTTGAAAATGATTCGGGAAAATAAATTCGATGGTTATTTGCAGACCGATGGTGAAACTCAGAGTGAAGCTGTCAAACTTTTGATATTTCCTTTTTCTTTGTGCGATGATGCTAAAACCTGGTTTAACAAACTCAATGAAGAGTCTATAACATCATGGGAACAAATGAGAAGAGCTTTTATAAATAGATTATTTCCACCTTTGTTATTTGAACGTCTTTTACTTGAAATCAGAAGTTTCTCTCAATACGAATGTGAAAGTCTAACTGACGCTTGGTTACAACTCAAGAACATGCTTCAAAAATGTCATGGGCACGATCTGACCAAAGGAGCTTTTATTCAAATATTATATCACGATCTAGACGAGCCCACTCAAGGAATCATTGTTGGGAATTAGAGGCTTCTACAACTTAATGCTGCTGGTTCAAGTTTGTGCTGCTGCTAAAGATTAGAGAAAACAGTCTAAGTCATTAGTACTGTTAGTATAATAGTTAGTACTGCCAGTACAAAGTGTTAGTACTGTCAGTTTATTAGTACTGTTAGTTATGTAGTTAGTGCTGTTAGTTATAATAGTTGGTACTACTAATGTGATATGCATGAGATATATTAGGAATAGATATGCATTATCAGTAGACGCGTTTTGTAAGCCCATTAGGGTTTCTTGGTGTATAAAAGAAACCCTAAGGCATAGTTAGATATAGAGATCTAGAAGTCATTTCTCATAGTTAGTATTCATAGTTACAAGGTTATTCTGTAACTTTGATTGTGTTTAATATATTGAAAGTTTAGCAAGATCTTGTTTTACTGTTTCATTGTTCTTCTTAGTATTACAAACTAGTTTCTGCATAGTTTGTAGTATTCACAATCTTAGTTTCTATTATAGTTTTCTTGGATCTATCCAACACAACTAAGCATTAACAAGCTAAGTAAGATCTGTTCAAAAGGGATCAACAAGTGGTATCATAGCTTGTTGAGAAACTTTGAATAAGAAGAACTCTTACTCTACTCAAGATCTGTTAGTCAAAGAAAAGATGGAGTCACAATCAGAAACTACCCAAACGGTGTCTGCACTAAAACTTCCAATACTCAAAACTGGGGAGTATGATCTATATAGCATGGGGATGGAACAATATCTTACTTTCACTGATCATGCCCTTTGGGAGGTAATACTAAATGGTGATTCAGTTTTACCAATTGCATTAGCTAGTGCTGGTGCTGAAGGTCATATTCCTCCTAAAACTGCTAAACAAAAGCTAGCAAGGAAAAATGAACTAAAAGCAAAAAGCACTCTTCTGCTAGCCATTTCGGATGAGCACCTATTGAAGTTTCATGCCTATAAGAATGCAAAGTCCCTATGGGAAGCTATCAAGAATAGCTTTGGAGGCAACAAGGAATCAAAGAAGATGCAGAAGACCATTCTCAAGCAGAATTATGAAAACTTTGCTGCATCAAGTCAAGAAGGACTGGATAAAACCTATGATAGGTTTCAAAAACTCATCAGTCAACTTGAAATCCATGGTGAAGTTATCTCTTAGGAGGATGCAAATCTGAAGTTGTTAAGAAGTCTACCATTAAGCATGGATAATTTGTATAATAATCTGAAGGTGTATGAATCTGAGATCAAAGGCCAAACAAGTTCAAGCTCAAATTCTCAGAATGTGGCCTTTGTTTCCTCTGATAACTCCAACAATACTAATGAAATAGTTAATATTGCTCATAGTGTTTCTGCTGCTAGTTCTAAGGATCAAGCTTCTACTGCATCATATGCTAATGATGTTATGTTTTATTTCTTTGCTAACCAATCTAATGCCCCATAGTTGGACAATGAATATTTGGAAGAAATTGATGCTGATGATCTTGAAGAAATGGATCTCAAATGGCAAGTAGCAATGCTTACCATGAGAGTTAAGAGATTCATAAAAAAACCAGGAAGGAAGCTGGACTTAAATGGCAAAGAGACTGTTGGCTTTGACAGGACAATGGTTGAATGCTACAACTGCCATAGGAGAGGTCATTTTACCAGAGAATGCAAGGCACCAAGGAATCAAAGGAATAGAAATAGAGATGATCCAAGAAGGAATGTACCCGTAGACACATCTACTACTAATGCCCTGGTTGTTCAAGATGGGATAGGTGGTTATGATTGGAGCTTTCAGGCTGAAGAAGGCATCACAAAATTTGCTCTAATGGCATATACATCTCAAGGTTCATCAAGTTCAAACTTTGAGGTACATACTTGCTCTAAAGATTGTTTAAAATCATACGAAGCTCTTTAAAAATAGTATGATCAATAGCGTGAAGCTCTTAATAAATCTAATCTAGAAATAATAGGTTATCAAATGGGATTAGAATCATTAGAAGCTAGGATAGTTGTTCATGAAAAGAATAAAACTATTTATGAAGAAAATATTGCATTTTTAAAGTATGATGTCCAAGTGAAAGATATTTCTATCAAAGATCTTAAAAATCAGTTAGAAGAAGCTTTAAAAGAGAAAGATGATTTGAAACTTAAACTAGAAAAATTTGAAGAATCATTAAAGAATCTAACTAAACTGATTAATAGTCAAATAAGTGCTAAAGATAAAACTGGTTTTGGTTATGATAGTCAAATAAATGAGAGTGAATTGAATAATATTCATATGAATGAGAGTGAAGTGGTTCATAGTGTGTTTAACAGTAGAGAAAGTGATGTGGATGATAGTCCAGTAAATGATAGATTCAAAACAGGTGAAGGGTTTCATGCAGTTCCCCCTCCCTACACTAGGAACTACATGCCCCCAAGACCTGACTTATCTTTTGTTGGGTTAGATGAATCTGTTTTTCAGTCTGCTGTAAGAAAGACCTCCACTAGTATGTCTGAAACTGAAACTAGTATATCTAAGACTAGTAAGGATATTGTAGAAAAGCCTAAAACTGTTAGGCCTAGTGCTCCTATCATTGAAGAATGGGACACTGATAGTGATAATGATAGTGTGTTTAGACCTAAATCTGATCAGACAAAACCAAAGTTTACAAAAATCAATTTTGTCAAATCTGGTGAGAATGTGAAATCTGTTAATAAGGAAAACACACATAGGCAAGTAGAGTATCCCAGGAAAAGTCAAAGTCCTAGGGGTAATAGAAGAAACTGGAATGGGATGATGACTCAGAAACTAGGGAATGGTTTTGAGTTTATAAAGAAAGCTTGTTTTGTATGTGGAAGTTTCAACCATTTAATCAAAGACTGTGATTTTCATGACAATAAAATGGTAGAAAAACCAGTGTTGAATAATAAGGGAAGGGTTACTGGTCAAAGGGAAATTAGACCAGTATGGAACAATGCTCAGAGGGTGAACCACCAAAATAAATTGACTCACCCACATCCTAAAAGGAATTTTGTTCCAACAGCAGTTGCAACAAAGTCAGGACAAGTGCCAGTTAATGCTGCTAAGCAAAGCTCTCCAAGAGCAGCAACATCAATTAGTACTGCCAGGCCTGTTAATACTGCTGCCCCTAAACCAAAAGTGAATGATGCATTACCCACAACTTACTCTTATTTTCAAGCACATTCACCAGTAAAGAAGCCCATTAACAAAAGAACAACAGTTACAGACATTAATTTCAATAAAAAAATTAATACTGCTAAGGTTAATAATGTAACTACTGCTAGGCCAAAAGCAGTAGTTAGTGCTGCTGAGGGAAATGGGGAAAATGTTGTTAAGTCCTCAGCATGCTGGATTTGGAGACCAACAGGAAATGTTATTGACCATATCTCCAAAGACAGTGGATCATACATGCTTAAAAGATTTGACTATGTTGATCTACAAGGCAGACTCAAGTCAGCAATGGCTTGGGTCCCCAAGAGAAACTAATTCTCTTATTTTGAGTGCAGGGTAATCCACAATATACTTTACATGATTAAGGGATTTTTGACAGTGGATGCTCTAGGCATATGACTGGAAACAAGTCATTCCTTACATATTATCAAGAAATTGATGGGTGGATTTGTTGCATTTGGAGGAAGTCCTAAAGGAGGTAAAATTACTGGCAAAAGTAAAATTAGAACTGGTAAATTAGACTTTGAAGATGTATACTTTGTAAAGGAACTTGAGTTTAACCTTTTCTTTATCTCACAAATGTGTGACAAGAAAAACAGTGTTCTTTTCATTAAGACTGAATATCTTGTTCTATCTCTTGACTTTAAGCTACTTGATGAAAGTCAAGTCTTGCTTAAAGTTCTCAGACATGAAAACATGTACAGTTTTGATCTAAAGAATGTTGTTCCTTCAGGAGGGTTGACTTGTTTATTTAAGTCTAATTTATGACATAGGTGGCTTGGTCATATAAACTTTAAAACTATGAACAAACTTGTGAGGGAAACCCTTGTAAGAGGTTTGCCTTCAAAGCTTTTTGAAAATGACCATACTTGTGTTGCTTGTCAAAAAGGAAAGCAACACAAAGCCTCTTGTAAGACCAAGCTTGTGAGCTCTATCAGCCAACTCTTACAAATGTTACATATAGACTTATTTGGGCCAACATCTGTAAGGAGTATCAATCACAAGACATATTTCCTTGTTGTCACTGATGACTTTAGTAGGTTTAGTTGGGTTTTCGTTTTGGCCACTAAGGATGAGACTAGTGGGATCCTTAATACTTTTATAACTGGCATTGAAAACCAAATGAATCATAAAGTTAAAATCATCAGATGTGACAATGGAACTGAGTTTAAAAATAATGACATGAATCAATTATGTGGGATGAAAGGGATTAAGAGGGAATTTAGTGTTGCCAGAAATCCACAACAAAATGGCGTTGCTGAAAGAAAGAATAGGACACTAATAGAGGCAACTAGGACTATGCTAGCAGATTCACTCTTACCTACTACATTTTAGGCTAAAGCAGTTAATACTGCTTGTTATGTTCAGAATAGGGTTTTAGTGACCAAGCCTCACAACAAGACACCTTATGAAATATTACATGGTAGACCACCTATTATAAGCTTTATGAGACCTTTTGGGTGTCTTGTGACCATTCTTAATACCTTAGATCTCCTAAGCAAATTTGATGGGAAGGCCGATAAGGGGTTCTTGGTTGGATACTCTATAAATAGCAAGGCTTTTAGGGTATTTAACACTAGAACTAGGAAAGTAAAGGAGAACATGCACATAACGTTTCTTGAAAACAAACCTAATGTTGCAGGGAGTGGACCAGATTGGCTCTTTGATATTGATTTACTAACAAACTCTATGAATTATGAGCTAGTTACTACAGGGAATCAGACTAATAGGAATGCAGGTATCAAAGATAATGTTAATGCAGTACCTACTCAACAATATATTTTGCTACCATTCTTTCCCGATAGTCCACAGAGCTCAGAGGATGCAGTTGCTGATGATGCTGGTAAAAAGATTACTGAAGAACCATCAAATAAGGGTGAAAGAAATGGTCAAGAGAAGGAAATAGAAACTTCAAATAAAGAAGGTGACCAGCATGTGTAGGATTTGAGAGCTGAATTGGATAAATTGCTTGTTCAACAGAAGGAAGGTTATGCTAACAGTACTAACAGAGTTTCTACTGTTAGTCCATTTGTTAGTGCTGCTAGGCAAAGTTTTGTTAATGATCTTCCAACTGATCCTATTATGCCTGATTTGGAGGATACTACTGATCTTCTAAATACTAGTATCTTTAATGGTGTATATGATGATGAAGATGTGGGTGCATAGGCTGACCTCAACAACTTGGAAACAACCATGAATGTCAGTCTTATTCCCACAACCAGGATTCATAAGGATCATCCTAAAGAGCAAATCATATGGGACCCACTTTCAGCACCCCAAACTAGGAGAATGATAAAGTATGCTCAAGAACATGCTATGGTCAGTTACATCCAAAAGTAGAGGAGAACCAACCACAAGGATTATCAGAACTGCTTATTTGCCTGTTTTCTCTCACAAATAGAACCCAAGAAGGTGACACACGCTTTGACAGATCCAAGCTGGATAGAGGCAATGCAAGATGAGTTGCTATAGTTTAGATTGCATAAGGTTTGGAGATTGGTTGATTTACCCAAAGGCAAGCATGCCATTGGAACAAAATGAGTCTATAGAAACAAGAAAGATGAGAGAGGGATAGTAGTTAGAAACAAGGCAAGACTGGTTGCACAAGGTTACACCCCAGAAGAAGGAATTGATTATGATGAGGTTTTTGCTCATGTTGCTAGGATAGAAGCAATCAGGTTATTTTTGGCCTATGCATCATTTATAGGGTTTATTGTGTACCAGATTGATATG
This sequence comes from Tanacetum coccineum, assembly GCA_026074375.1. Classification (NCBI taxonomy): domain Eukaryota; kingdom Viridiplantae; phylum Streptophyta; class Magnoliopsida; order Asterales; family Asteraceae; genus Tanacetum; species Tanacetum coccineum. Next base: position 95,772 of record BQNB010001374.1, on the reverse strand, counting down.
AAGAGTGCCTTTTTATATGGTACTATTGAAGAGGAGGTGTGATATGTGTGAAAACACATATCCTTTTTATATCAAAAATGTCCCTTAAAAGACAAAATTGTGCTTAAAATGCTTGTATATTGCTTGTTTTGTCTTTGTGATTGTGTACGTATGGATAATACAAATATCATAAGAAAACGGTCAAAATCGGATAAACACGGACACGGGAACGGAAAAGAGAATACAAGAGCCGGGAGAATGCTATCAAAGGTCAACAAAAGTCAACCATTGGTCAACCAAAGTCAACACACAAAATGACAAAACCCAAATTTCCCAAAACAGTCCCTCAAAGTTAAATCAAATCACAAAATAAACCCTTAAACTCTAACACCGTTATCTTTTTATTAATAAAAGATAACGGTCGTTATCTTTCTTATAAAATCAAACCCAAGCCTGTTAACTTTGCCCCAGCCCAAATCCAACGTCCTTGGCCCAAACCCTTTCTATAAGCCCAAAGTCAAACAAAGAAGGCCCGGGTCAAAATTAAATCAAACGCACCCTTGTATAAGTTTTCACGTGGGAAAAAAATGGTTTTTACTGTTCACTATCTTCTTCATAATTTACCCAAGTCAAATCAAAGGGCAAATGCAAATTGGATACGTGGCTTAGTAATTCAAGCACCAAAGGACATGCTGGCAGAGTTACACATCACCAAACGCTCCCATTGGTGGAAACCCACAAGGAGAATGCCACGCGGATGAAGAAAACACACCAAGGACTAGTATTTTGCACTAAAAGACTTGAAAAAGAAGCACAATGGCTCTGACACACGGAATGCCACGTTGGCAATCCGTGTGCTAGCCAAAGTGATCCAACGGCTCAAATTATGACTCAATGATTGGAATTTATTCAAGGGCTGAGATCAAGACAAGGGGAGCGGGGCAAGAGACCTAGAAGCTTCATCTTCGGGCTATAAATAGCCATTCACATTCACACACAATCTGTTCTTTTTTTTTACCTTTTTAGTTTTTAGCTTAAAATGTAATTTTCAGTTTTTAAACCTTAGCTTATGCAATTTACTTTTTTAGCTTATTGTAATCTCATTTTTAGTATCTTGTAATCACTTTTCAGTTAATAAAATAATCTTTGCTTTCATAATCTGTCTTTAATTTTTAGCTTTTTAAATAACTCTAGTGCTTTTGTTCACTGTTTGATAAGCTTCTAATAAGCTCAATATAAGCTCTCTAAGTTTCTAAGCTTAGATTGAGTTCAAATAAGTCATATAATCTACTTAAATTTTAAAAAATCAGTTAATACCTTTGCTTGATATGGATTTTAGCTTTTTGGATGATAAGCTTACAATGGAAGAGCTTATTGGACCCTACCAGCTTATCCTTGGATAAGCTAGAGCTTGTAGACAGCTCATTTGAGCTTATTGAGCCTTTGTTTAGCTAAGGCAGCTTGCAAGTTACTATTTCATTTTTGTCTTAATTTTCAGCTTATAATTTTCTTAATCTGCTTATACTCTTGCTTATTTGAGCTTAATTCTGTTTCATTATGCTTATTAAGTAGATTAGATTATCTGTTTTCATATTATGTAGCTTAGATCTTATAATTTGTCACTTTGTCTTTAAAAATCATAAAAATCCAAAAATAAGTAGCTTAGTTAATAGCTTATTGTTCTGCTTATTTGTTAGCTTAAATTTGATCATTAGGTTCAATTATAGCTTGTAGTCATCTGGTAATTGCAAATCTAGCTTTAGATTTCTTTTTCATAAGCTTAATTGGATTTAAAATGGTTAAAGGGGTGTTTGGGTCAGCAGCACTAACAATAGGTTAGTGCTGTTTTTGGCTCTTTGGTCTTTTGTGTTTATTTTAAATCTCAAATTTAGGTTAGTTCAAGCTGTTTTTATAAGTTAGATTTGTGTTAGTTAAGTTTTCAATAGTTAGTATCATAAAAGCTCAAATCTGTCTAGTTTTAATTGCATTATTAGCTTATTTCAGTTTTAGCTTGTGTCTTTGCTTAATTTGCATCTAGGCTTGAGTTAAAAGAGTGTAGAAGTCATTTAAAATAGGTCTGCATTGAAGGTTTTTAGTTTTGGTCTATATGCATGTCAACTGCATCAGCAGTTTTTAAAGACAAAAAGTTTTTTTTAATCTTTAATTTTCAGAGGGTAAGAGTTAGAGTTAGGGTTTGATTTTTTAGGTTATAAATAGCTTATATATCATAGTCCATTAGTTAAAATTTACTTTTTCATAATTAGCTTATTTTCTCATCTGTTTTTAGCCTTTAAAACCTGCATTTTCATTTTCAAAAACCAAGACAAAAATCAGCAGCAGCTGAGTTTTTCAGTTATTTTCATTCAGCTTTTTCATTAAGTAATTGATTTTCAAAATCATTTTCAAAAGTGGCTTTTAGAAGCTTGTTAGTAGTAGTTTAAGCTAGTATTGCTTATTAGTGCATTAGGATCCTAGAGCTTATTGAAAAATAAGCTCAAAGATCCCTTTAGGGACTGTTTGGTTTCATAGTTTCCATTAGTGCTTATTTAGATTTTATAGCTTATTACTTCTAAGTCTTAGCTTAATTTTTACCTCAATTAGTTTAATAGGTTAGCTTAAATTAGTCTTTCAGCTTATTAAGTCAGTAGGGTTAGAATTGTAGCTTTTTCATAAAAACCAAAAACACCAAAAACAGTAGCCTGTAGTTTTCTTTTTATACTTTTTAAGTGCTTATTTGTTTTTCAAATTATTTTTGGTTTGCTGTTTCAAGAAGCTTGTTATCTGAGTTTTAAGAAGTTGTTAAGTTTTAAGCCATAAGTTTCCATTAGCTCATAGTAAATTAAGCTCAAAGTTGCTTCTAAGGGCCTGTTTGGTTATTAGTTTTAATAAAAGAGCTTATTTAGTCTTCTAGCTTATTGCTGGCTTATTTTTAGTTCTGTTTAGCTCATTAGCTTAGGTTTAGCATATTATAGCTTATTCAGTCTTAACTTTAGCTTATTTAGTCTTCTAGCTTATTTAGTTTAAGAAAAACTCCAAAGATATAGTTAGTTAAGGTCTGTCTAGTTTTTAGTTGTTTTTTTTCCGTGTTGATAACGAAGCCGGTCACTTTCAATTTAGACCAAACCATGGGAAAATACTCCTCTAGAATGGAACAAATCGGTCTAACCGAATGGTAATTGTTTGAAATTTGTGATGAGTTAAGTTCTGGAATTATTAGGATTTCCTAGTGTTGATTTTGTCATGTGGGCAATGTCCACTTCGACTCTGAGCCGTTTACTTCCGAATTTACTTTGGAAGAAATCGATGCTTTTCTTTATGACAAATCAATCTCGTTGGAAAGTGATCATGATGATTGTGATCCAGAGGAAGATATTTATGTGCTTAAACAATTGTTAAATGATGACCCGTTTCAACTTCGTCCGATGGACCTTAAGCAAAGTGAAGTTACCGAGGCCAAATCTTCAATTGAAGATCTCAGGACTTGAATAAAAGACCTTACCATTCACTAGAATATGCTTTCTTGGAAGAAAATGATAAGATACCCGTCATCATAGCAAAAAGGTTTTTAAAAAAAACGATCAAAAGAAGCTCTCATAAAGTTCTTAAATCTCATAAAAGTGCATTGCTGGAAATTAAACCGATTATTTATCAAGGGTATCGACACTCGTTTTTTTGCTCATAAGATTTTGATGGAAGACGATTGTAAACCATCGGTGCAAAGTAAGAGGGTGAACCCGAATATTCATGTAAGTCATTAAGAAGGACGGTGATTAAACTTTTAATGCTGGAAGATTACCCGATCTCCGCAGCCGTGGGTTTAGTCCAATCCATTGTGTTCCTAAACATGGGGGGAATGACGTTCGTTCCAAATGAAGAAAATGAATTAATTCCGACACGTCTAGTTACCGGATGGAAGGAGTATGTTATCGATCTATAGGAAGCTTAACGATGCGACTTGTAAAGATCAAATGTTTCCTCTCCCCGTTCATCGATCAAATGCTAGAACGTTCTAGCCAGGCAGTGAATTCTATTGTTTTTGTAGATCGGTTTTTCAGGGTATTTTCAGATTCCAATTGATCCTCATGATCAAGAAAAAATGACTTTTACGTGCCCGTATGGTACTTTTGCTTATCGTCGTATGCCATTTGGATTATGTAATGCTCCTAGAACCTTTCAACGTTATATGATGGCGATTTTTCACGATATGATAGAGAAGACGATGGAGGTGTTTATGGATGATTTTTCCATTTTTGGTGATAGTTTTGATTCATGTCTTTCTAATCTTGAACGAATGTTAAAAAGATGTGAAGACACAAATATTGTTCCTTAATCTGGGAAAATTGTCAATTCATGTGAAAGAAGGTATTGTTTTAGGTCATAAGATTTCAAAGTCGGGATTGATGGTCGACTCGAGCAAAAGTTCGATGTGATTGTGACTCCCTCATCTGATACGTTAAAGTCGTTAGAAGTTTTTATCTAGGTCATGCTAGATAGGAGTATTGTATTACTTTTTTTTTTTTTGTCTCGTTGTGTCTATCTGATGCGTGGAGTACTTTTACCGCTCGAGAGTTTTGCATTCTCATGCACGAACCACCTCTCACGACCACACCTCTTCTTCGCCAAGATTTGGTAGACCATAATAGAGATGCTCGCACCTTGTCGCTCAAGAGAGAGTGATCTCTCGCAAACGCTCTTGCATTGTATAATCTTGTAAGTGACAGAAGAATGAGCTTACTTCAGACTACTTATGTATGCACCATATCTATAGATGTTGAGCTGTCTTCCAGGATCGAGGACATCTCCTACGATGTAGTGAGTATGTACTGTCGTTCGTGAGTTGGAAGAGAGCACTGTATGCCGTGTTGTGTGCGAAGTGGTTTCTTAGAGTACAGATCGTCAGAGCGGGATAATGGCAATTTTGGATTGCGTGCTGAGTTCATTGCCGAGAAGAATGCCGTAGATAGTGAACGTGATAGCATGACTGTTAGCTATAATATATATGAGTCTCAGTTACTCCAATTACTTGCAGAAGAAGCCAGAGAGACTTGTGAGTCGATACTCTATCACAAGTGTCCTTACGCCATGTGCAGAGAAGGAAATGCTCGCCGCGCGTAGATTTTATGCTTGTTTGAGAAAAAGCTTTATCTGGCCTGTTGATTACTCTGATGCTCCACTGTATAGATGTAACGCAATTGTATCTATCATGTATGACTCAAACAGATGCCAGCCATAATAGGTTATACTCTGAATAAATCGCTACTACTGGATGGAGACAGAGAGATATAGAACGTAGATCAATGAATTCGTATCGCAGATGAGCCAATGGTACTGTCTTGTTATGGTTGCCCTTATATACATGAAGAAAGCGAGTTGTAGCAATATATAGTGCTGCTCATTTGTCTAGACTCGACCTCGAGATCCATATCATCAAAAGATACTCATGCTCGTGTGAGAGCAACTCGTAGAGAAGACTTTCTACGAAATACACTTGTTCACTTTAGAAAACATGTCTGTGGGAGCGCGTATAATTGTCTCACAGATCTGTGCTATGCTCTCACAGCCATATGTGTCTTGCGTTGGTCCCTCGTTACTAATACCATGCGCGAGATGAGTAGTCTCTCTCCTTAATTCTCCATAGCGCTCATGATCACACCTACATACAGAAAAGGAAATTTTCACAAGATGCTAACTATCACAATTCTAATCGCGCTGCGGCTTCGAGACTCTCCTACCTTTTCCGCGTCTATTCTCGGCCGCCGGACTCAAACCATTCGAAGGTGTTGATCTGGACACACGAAGCTTTTGAAATCTCAAGCTTGTCCATGAAGAACACCTAACCGGGGCGCCACCTCTCATAGTGCCACTTAGACACACGCTCACGAAAAAGTCTTTTGCATGCACGCGTGGCGTTTGCGGCCCTCACTTCTATATCGTCGACGGCTCATTCGATGATCAAATCTTGTGATCCTCGCTGACAAGACAAGCAAAATTTTCTCATCGTGATGAAAATGACTCTAAAAACGCTATACAAGTTTGTATCACATCTCTGTGCTTGTACATATGGGGTTCTAGACTTCTTATGCGGACCCTTTTCCACGCTCATCCACTACCCGCGGAATACAGTATATCTTGTAGCAGTTCGACTCATCTTTCGAATTGGGTGAAGGAAAGGCGCTCCCCTCTAAACGATGTCGTGTAGTTGTGAATTCTAAAGTCTTCTTTTTGCCCGATTTGGAACTCCGAGAGCTTAATAAGCGTTCGTGGACCCACTTTTGTAATGATCATTTGCAAAGAAGTCTACATTATGGAGTCACACATGTTTAGCTACCGTTACCATCATCAAACGTGTGGTCAAGTGTTGGTGTAAATCGTGGTCATTAATCGTATTCTTGAAGAACGGTAGGTGAAAAAACCGTGCCTCCTGGTCTGACATGTAGGGGGAACGGTTTTGTTTTATTGACTTTTTTTTTTTTTGGTGGGGCATTCCGAAACGTCTCAATACACCGATCGGATGCACACCTTATCAGCTTCTGTCTATGGAAAGTCTTGTCATTTACCAGTCGAATTAGAACACAAAGCATATTGGGCTCTTAAGCACGTAAATTTCGACATCAAAACCGCGGGTGTCATCGGATAGCTGAGCTACATGAACTTAATCGGCTTCGAGATCAAGCTTATGAGAATTAATTAATATTACATAGGAGAAGATGAAGAAACTTCATGATCAAAAAATCGAGATCGAAATCTTCAATGTTGGTGATCAAGTTTTACTCTTTCCAACTCCCTGTTAAAAATATTCTTGGAAAGTTAAAATCGTTGGTCAGGACCTTTTACTATCGCTCTGTTTTCCCATCGAATATAGGAATTATCTCAACCTGATGGCCCGAATTTCAAAGTTAATGGTCACCGTGTAAAACATTACTTCGGAGGGGACATACCACCCAAGGTAGTCCCGGATCTCCATACTCTCCCTAAGGACAACTAAATTCAGGGATCGAGTCGAGCTTGTGACTCGGTGACCAAAAACAAGCCGCTTCGTGGGAGTTTACCCCATGCTTATCCTTTCTATTTCTATTATCTAATGTGTTGTGATGAGTGATGAGGCTATCCTTTTTCCAAATTCTCATTTTTTGTTGTTTGTTGCTTGTTGTGATTTTTTAGGATTAACTCAACAAATTCTGAAGACTCTCGTGTCCGGTTGATTTATCCCGTTCTACTCGAGCTTCTCATCCCCCCCCCTCCCCCCCCTTTGTGTGAAATTAGTTTGGGGCAAATACCATATCCATTTCATCCTTATCGAATTCACGTCTATCTTGAACTCTTCATAAACGGGCTACGATTTACGTAGAGACCCGACTTTAAAAATTGAGGACAATGGTTCGTTTTAGTTTGGGGAAGGAATCTATCGATTTTGTTGTTGCTTGCTTTTTGTTTGTTCTCCGTTTCCCGTATTTCTTATAAAAAATAGCAACAATTTTAAAATTTTAAGTTCTTAATTGTCATCTCAAAAATAAAAATAAAATTATTAAAAAAATAAAATAAAATAAAATAAAATAATAATAATGTTAAGACAAAAATGTAGGTTTTCCGTTGGTAAGAATAAAAAGTAATTTTTGACCCGATCGTACGTGTAGAGTTCTAGCTTTCTCCCTTAGCAATTAATGATGATTAGTTGTGCTAGTCTCACATTGACTGTAAAGATGCATGACCCTGAATCATTAGTAAAGGACGACTTGTGCTAATCTCAAGTGATTTTAAATATGCGAGTTAGAATTTATATAGGCTAAGTGTTTTGCAAATTTCTTTTCTTAGAGATTTTAAATTGCGAAGAACAAGAAATGATAGTGTTATTTATAAGTCATTGATGCTAACGTAGAATAGTGGGATTTTTTTCAAGCTCATATATATTTATTGTGGCCTTTTTTCTCCCATTAGCTTAGTTTCACCTCTACTTTATATATGTTTAATAAATAGAAGTTGTATGGTTTTTTGGTAATATTCTAGCCTAATAGTAGTTTTCTTTAGTTCCTTTGTGGATTAGGAGAGTACACATCAGGAATACTCAATTTGGCTTAAAATTCAAAAATAATAAATGAATAAGTATCTCTGCCAGATTACTTCATCGTGTCGGAGGCGTGGCCGATGTTGGAGTTTTCATATAAGGTGGGGGCCAGTTTCATAATAAGTAGAATAACCTCTTGTCGACTCGCTATCGAGTGGCTTTCGAGATAAAGGCAACGGTTTTATATAATTCGAAGTCGAAATATGTTTGCTATGTTCATGTCGGAGGCGTGGCCGTTGTTGTAGCTTCTAAAGGACTGAGTTTAATAATGTTGCTTATTTTTCGTCTTACTTTGTGCCTTAAAAGAGCCTAAGGGTATTTTTATGTGCAAATAAGATTGGTCCATTCATGTCTTAAAGAAGCCTTAGGGTTTATGACATGAATGGGTGCCTTGCTTAAAGTAGCCTTTAAAGCCAAAATTTTGGTTGCCTCGATGTGGACTTTATACTGATGACATTTGATCTTTTGAAAAGGGCTAGGAGCTATATTTATTGCGTTCTTACCGTTACTCTTTATTTTGGAATTAATAAGTATCGAAAACAGTAAAAACTCTTAAGAGCCTTCGGGTATATGACTTAAGTAAAAATCTTGTGATACAAAAGATAGGATAGTTGTGGAGGTAAAGTAAGTACACAATTAGTATTTATTGAGTAGTGTTAGTGTAATGCCTGAAATTATCAATGATCTTGTTTTTATGCTTAGCATGGGAAAAGTGAAAAATCAGGGATGATGAAGTTATCTTTTAGACACTTAATTGTGCTTTTTATTCTATGATCCTCAAAGTTACCAATGTGGTAATGAAAACAATACATTATGTCAACACAAATAAGTTGTAGTTAGGTAGTCAGTTATTAAGCAAAACCATAAAAAGAGAAAATCTTAGAAAATAGGAAATCGGGTGTTTTATAACTTGTGATCTCTTATCTCTCTCAAACAAAATCTTTGCTACTTTTCAAAGATTTAGATTGGGGAAATTTCGAGGTATTTGGTTATAAGGCATGTGATATTGCGTGAGGACACTCAATCGTTTAGTTTGGGAAATTTTGATAAGTGTAGAATACACATATCCGTTTGTACTTAAAATAGCCCAAATAAACCCAAAACAAACCAAAAATAGCAAAAATATGCTTGTATTTGTGTTTTGTGTATGCAGGTACGGATAATTCAAAAATCACATGAAAACCGTCAAAAATAAGCAAGCACGGACACGAGAATCAGAAGAGTAAAAAGCCGAAGCCAGAAAAATCAAGCCTTAGTCAAAATCAGCCAAGAAAAGTCAAAGATGGTCAAACTAAGTCAAACACAAAAGGACAAATCCTCAAAATGTTTCACTTTGTCATCAACTTCACAAAAGCAAAAATGTCCCTCCTCTAATTGGGCCTTACCGGATATTTAGCAAGCCCATATCTAGCCCACTTCCCTTTTTAATTACCACAAGGGTAGTTTTGCAATGTTCGAAAAGTTATTTATAACTTGAAAAGAGGGAAACAAAGACAAGGACCATTGGTGTCATTGACCCAAAGTTCAAACCGTATTTTACCCCTTTCAGTTATAACTTGGCGCCAAAGAGGAAATTACTGTTCATCATCGCCCTCATTTTGCCCCCATGGTAAAACAAAGGGCAAATGAGAATTAAAGGGTGCGTTAGTCAATTCAAGGAAGCCCAAGTACAATGGCAAGGTTCTTTAAGTCAAACTCAAGAGATTCATTAGCTCACTCTCTAGCTCAAAAGCACGTCAATCAGGGAGAAATGCACAATTCATATGGGTTTATGTGCTAAAACACTCACAATGAAACACAATGTCATCCAAAGGGATGGACACGTCTGGCTCTTCAGGGTCCTCACAATGATCCAACGGCTCACAATAGCTAATCCAATGATTAGGAAATGATGGCAGAGATTGGAAGGATTGAGAGCAAGCCAAGAGGCTAGAATTCTTCTTTGTTCACCTATATAATAGGCCTCACCTCTCACACTCGAGAGTGAGTTTTTTTTAAACATAGCTTTTTGAATTTATTTGTAGTTTAAATTTTAGATTATATGATGTTTTAATATTGTAATGTTCCTTTTAAAAATATTGTAAGCAAGTTTTTAATGAAATTCAGTTTTACTTTAATCTTCCAAATTTATTTTTATAAGCCCTCTTAATAGCATAAATTGTCTCAATAAGCTAAATAAGTCATCTAAATCTCTTCTGTCTTATAAGCTGAAATAGAGCTTATTTTAATACTGAATTACTCTTACCTAAACCATTAAAACAGTTAATTACATTGATCATGGAATTCATTTGGATTAAGCTTTTGGAAGGGGATCTTAACTTGGAAGAGATCCCAAGGACTTATACCCTAGCTTATCTAATAAGCTAGGGAGCTTGTAGCTGCCCATTAATGTCCTTACTATTAGCTGAAGGCTTAAGTAAGTCTTCATTTATTTTACTTATCTTTTAATTCTTAGTTTAGATCTGCTTATAATCTGCTTATCTAGTTGCTTATTTGATCTTATATCTGCTTTATTGTGCTTATTAATCATGTTTAGTCATCTGTCTTTATCTTTTGTGGTTTAGATCTTAGATTTTTATAAGCTGTTTTAAAAAAAATCATAAAAAATCCAAAAATATTAGATTAGTTTATAGCTTATTGTTTCTGGCTTGTTTGCTTATAGTTTTATGCTTATTAAGGTTGTTAAATTCCATTTGTTATCTGGTATTTAGGATTTAAATTCTTAATTTCTTTTTCATAAGCAAAAATGACTTTGAGTCTAGATAAAGGAGTGTTTGGCACAACAGTACTAACTACAAGTTAGTACTGCTTGTGGCATTTTATGTCATCTGCATCAGATAGGAAAGAAAAACAGATTAAGACCATTTTTCAGTTTTTTTTAAGTAGGTTAAAATAGTTGTTAGGTTTTCATTTTTAACAGAAGAGTAGCTTATATATCATAGTTTTCAAGTTTACAAATAGTTTTAAAAATCTAGCTTATTTTGTCATCTTAACTTAAGCTGCAACATTGCCTTTGTCTTTTTAGTTTCAAGTTAAGCTTTGCAGTACTAACATTAAGTTAGTACTGTTTGAGCTTATTAGAAGATTTCAGGCTTATTAGTTATTCTCTAATAGTTTTTTTTTGGATAAAGGCCAAGAGTCCCAAAAGTGGGAAAACAATTCGTATTTGGTGCGCTGCCCACGCGTTAGCGCGTGGCCAGCGCTCCAGATTCCCGACATTATTTTCTTTGGGACTTTGACGTTTTGAATACCCGCACTTGTTAAACCCCCAATTATACTTCACGCTATGACCTTTCAATCATTCTTATACTCAAGGTCAATCAACTCAAATAGCCATTTGATAAAAACGTTTGTGAAGTATTTAAAAGACTTTTGTTTGTTCGATATCAAAAAGAGAGAAAAGAACTATCGGACAAGGACATTTTGGGTATTCCTCTAATGTAACTAACTTAGTTAGGATCTAACTAAGGTTTGAAAGGATAGATAGGGTACAAGGGAATATTCCAAGAATATTCTTAACTTTGAGAGAAATGGTGGATGTTATGGGGGAGATTTAAAATTTGAATTTCAAATGTTTTAGGCACATGTGTGAATTAGAGGAAGAGATAGGATGAGTTGTTTGAGAATTGGCATGAGGTGATGTTGATGTGATAGAAGGGAGCCTCTTGGTCATATTCAAAATGAAGGGTAGAGATGAGATGGTGAAGAGGTAATTTGGATAGGTAAAGTAGCATGATCAAGGGTGGACGGAGAAGTATGTTTGTTTGTTATTTGAATTTCAATCCAAGGGAGGAGAAGAGAGTAAGGTAAGTTGGATTGATGAAATGGCATGATCAAGAGCTAGGATAAAGGAGTGTGTGTGTGAAATTCAAATTAGTTTGTGAGGAAGATGATGAATAGGAGATTTATGGTGAAAAATGTTTTGATGTGATGTGGAAGAGCCTAAGTTGGAATGTTGAGGTACAAGAAGTACACAAGGTACAATGATGTAAGAGAATGTGAGTTGTCCCATGTGAGGATAAGATAGAGAATGTTTAAGTGAGGAAGGTTTGATCTTGTAAAGGCTTAAGAAGAAAATGTATGAAGATGATGGTGATTAGAGTAAAATCAAAGGATTGATTTTGGTTCATAATCACATTGCCAATAAAAGAGAAAAGAGTGTGATTATGGGATGGTTTGAGAAAGAAGTGTTTAGAGTGTATGGAGGATATAATCATTTTTTAGGTATGAAGGGTAAACAAATGATTAGAAGAATGTGTTGTAGGATTGTGTAGAAAGAGTGTTTAATCATTTGTTAGGTAAGAAGGGTTTATCCAATGATTAAGAGGATGTGTTTTAAGATTGTGGTATAGAAGTGGTGTATGGAGGAATGTGGGAGTTTGTAAAAACATCTTGTCTGTGTGAAGGACATGTGAGGAATACATTTGTGAGTTTGTAAATCATTTATAGGTAAGGAGGTCAGAAAAACTCAAAGTATGATTAATCTCCAAATATCACAAACTCAATTAGTCACTCGGACTTTAATCCATGATAATCAACAATGGATGTGATCACTAATCATCTTGGTGCAAACAAGCTAAGTGTTTTGCGTCTCAAGTAAAGCATATCCCATAACGGGAAGGGATGCGTCTACGCAAAGTGACTTTTGACTTAGTTTGACCAATAAGGGAGTAAAACTTGTTACGTGATTAGGAACAACGTAAATTCGGATTAAGGTCAAATGAATACTTTCGTTTGATGGTATGTTGAAAGTAAGTTCATACTAGGTTTAGAAAGAAGTTTCGGCCTTGGCTAGAGGCGTTTAATAAAAGATTTGAGTTGGCGTTTTGTTGAAAAACGGGAGTATTCCTCATTTTGAGTGCCTCAAATGTTCAAATATCATATACATACCTTTATTGAAGTTTCCACATGTGTCGGGTAAGAGAAAAGCCGACAAAACTAAATCTGTAAAAACAGATAACGCGAGTGGCGCGTTGGCCACGTATTGACGCGTGCCCAGCGCGTTAGTTTTACAAAATCTGTTTTTACGGATTTGGCTACCATTTGTTATTTTACGGTGTACGTTTATTTGTTATCGTTAAAACATAAAGGAGATTCTAGTCAATGTTGCACCAACAATTTCCTCCTTTTTGATGATGACAAATAAAATTTCGGAAAGCAAATAAAGTTACAAACGTAGCGAAGATGAAGACTGTCGTTGATGTAGTTTGCGTCTTTATCTTGGCCTTGTAATTTGGTGAAGCTTGAACATTGTCTTCACCTTATGAGTCTTACATAGCTTTTCTACTCCCATGTACGCGCTATAGCTCTTTGCTTCCGTAATTGCTAGTTATACTAGTTTTCCCCTCCGATCCATAAGCATCTTGCTTTTTTCTCATAAGCAGCTTGTTCTTTGCTCATAAGCATCTTGCTCTTGGCTTTCCTTCTCCCCCTTTTGTTAAATCAAAAAGGCGAGATCTTGGTCTTTCATGTGAAGGTTGATATCTTTGTAGAGGTAAAGAGTAGTTATCATGACACGTGGTTCCCTAGATCGTTGCTCCTCCTTGTTACAAGGCGGGGATCCATGGATCAAGAGCATTATATTCGAAGTGTTATTGACTACAGGTAGCAACAAGCAAACACAATACAACACAAGCAACAAACATATTCACATGTGCAAGTCCAACATGGGTTAGCTTACCATTTTAAAAACCAGTTGTTTTAAAAACTAGAGCGACGTTGCTCTGATACCAATTGTGGAAACCGTAGAGGAGGGGTGAATATGTTTCCATTAAAACTTTAAGATCAAGAATTACATCACTCTTCTACCAGCGGTCCCATATATATATATGGGGGCCGCCAAGTATATCAGGGGGCCGCCTGATTTATGGGACCGCTTCTAGAAGAGGTTTTTGGACTAGATCTTTTGTATCAAATCACCAATCAAGTTTGACTCAATATGAGAAGTGTCGATCATAGGTTTACAATAGCTAAAGCATATTCTAACAATATAACCACACTCACAATATTTAGCACAAAGAGCTACACAACTTTAACTAACAGGATATACACAGCCATTCACACAATCATAAGTACAATGCAAGTATAAAAGTAAAGCGATAAATGTAAATAAATAAGTAAAGCGAAGTGTAAAAGAAAATGCAAACCGACACGATGATTTATAGTGGTTTGGTCACGAAGCTCCTCTTCGCCCTACTCCACTCCTCGAGTATCCAACTCGAGAGTTACTTCACTAATCAACAAGCTCCCTTTCGACGGAGAAAACCTTATACCAAAGCTTACATTATTTTCCGACACTAAACTAGATGTCGAGTTCTTCTTCGGGTACAACCAAACCCGTTATGTTTTATGGCCCAACATAACAAACCTTGTGTTTTATGACCTAAACACATAAACACGTCGCTTACATTATTTTCCGACACTAAGCTAAATGTCGAGTCCTAATCTTAGCTAGAACCAATCTACCACTTCACCAATGTATTTTAAGGCCTAAAATACTAACCAGCCCACAATAAACCCATCCAAATATATACATCATTTGGATCTACACATTACTAAAGATTGGAAGACATGGACTCGATCTATATGTAACAAATGTTACAAATGGACTAACTAAACTACATAACTTCGGATCTTGAAGATGACTGAAGTTCTTCTCTTGCACTTGAGG
>BQNB010001374.1:28873-80457 GCA_026074375.1 Tanacetum coccineum | reverse complement strand
AATGAGATATATCATAAATATTACCCTCAAGATCAGGAGCATCTCCTCTAGTAGGCTCAGAAATACCGCCAGTAACCAATGGATCTACTGCGATCTCCATCGTGCCTCCCACACTAGCCTCTGCCTCAAACTCCTCCTCGTCCTCCCTAATATCACTAGTAGCAACCTCAACTCACATACCTATACCATCCTCAGTAGGAGCTCCAACTCCATCATTAATACCCAAATCTACAACAGTCTCTGCATCAGCAGTACTAATCTCCATATGCTCCTCTCCGCTAACCTCAAATGAGTATGAATCTCTGAACCTCTTGCGAGGTGGAAGATCAGCAAGAGCAGGGGTTATCGATCTTGAAACAAGAGTAGATGATGGTACTAAAGTAGTAGGGGATCTGCATCTCTTGCGAGATGGTCCAGCAGAAGGTAAAGATGAATCCAATGACCTCTTTGAAAATGAATATAGGGATGACTCTGATGTCGTAGGTGGGTAAAGAGTAGACAATGGTGCAGACCTCTAACGCATAAAAGCCTCACTACATCGTGGAGTCCTAACCGGGGGATCAACCAATCTAGGTGATGCAACTCTAGTCGATGGTCCTAAATGAGACTGACCTGATGTATCGCATCTTGAAGAATGAACTGATGATTAATATGAATATGAATCTGAAGATGAACCTGAAGAAATATCTGATGAAGAGTCTGAAGATGAACCAGAAGAAGATGAGTCTGAAGTAAAATCTGGTGAAGTATGACGATCCGAAGAACAATGAGATACACGTATCCATGCAAGTCTACGAGCAGGAAAAGGTCCAACTCTCTTCCTCGCAGTCAAAAACTTATGCAGCCTATTGGGGTGGGTGCGGTAAGGTCGACTGAAGGGAATAGCCTCACCGGGTCTGACAAGAATAGTTGGTCGTCGATGAATCATGGGTGGGGAAACAACATGTGCAAGTGGAAACTTAAATGATGGTGTAAGAGACTCATGCCTCTCGGGTCTCTGCTCATCAGGCTCAGACTCACTATCTGCCTCTGAGTCATCAGAACATAAGATGGGTGAAACCAATGGTAACTCTAGTGCTATAGGCAAGGAATCCTCTGATGGATCAGAATCATAAGAAGATGAATAATCCACCAAATCGAGCACTCCGGTAGGTGAGATGACAGAAACTTCTCCCACCTCCGGCGCAACTAACTCTAGTGCTACAGCAGGAACCATGAGGATAACAGGGATACTGGTAGGAATAGTGCCAAAGAGAATAACTCGTGGGACATGAGAACCCACACTCTCCTTAGATGAATATGACGAAATAGGAATAACAGGGGCTGCCATAACCTGCACAAGCAAAAATTTATATAAATCTCTTTATATGAAACCATGCTAAGTGCGTGTAATGCCGAGAAGTAAGTATGATGCAAAATATGATATGGAAAAATGATGTATAAAGTAATTATGGCAATATGATATATATAATTTGCACTTATATATACAAGCAGGTAATAACATATATATATAAACTATATTATTATAATATATATATATAATAGAATATATATATATATATATATATAGGGTGAGGTTCTTTTCAGAACCAAATAAATGTACAGAACCGCGAGAACCAACATCAACCAATCATTTAATTTCTTTTTTAAAGCATTTATTTTTAAACCAAAAGGGCATTTTGGTAAAACTCTTTTTTCAGTGATGTAAAAAATTATCTTTTAACCAATTAATTTTTGTAAGATCCACAATTTTAGGAAGTGAGTTTAACCATTTTTTACGATTTTATGCATCTAATGTTCTTTTAATTTATTTGTTTTTTTGCTTTTCACTTTTAGAATACAAAATAATATTTGTTACTTTTTTTATTATAGTCTATTTCATTAGTACAGATCTTCACCGATGTTTAGAAACAATTTTAAATGTAGTTGTGCATATCACTAACTAACTTCAGTCTTGTTTAACTTTGACATCCTAAAAGATTAAAAAAAATATAATAATCTGGAAAATTTACACAACATAACTGTGTTTATAAGGTAATTCATTGAAATACAAGTGCACCGTTTCTATCTAACATAAAATGCATGTGCATCTTTTCTACTTAACGTAAAACATATGTGCACTCCATTGTTGTCAAGGCACCTTTAGGTGTAAGATATGTACATATATCCATATTCTCCATTTAACACCATCAATTCGATTACACACGGATCGTCCTCATCGTCTTCATATAAAATTGTGTTCTACATGTAATCTACATCGCCATCCTCTTGTCTATACAGATAATCTACAACATCCATAAACCTGATTCCAATAAAAGAAAACAATTAGTATTGTGTTAATCATATCTAAATCCAATATCTACATCGAACAAATTATAGTAATGTATCTCTACTATACTGAAGAATTTTAATAAGGAATCAATATAAGTGTCGGGTTATGTGCACATGTATTTGCCTTCATTAAAACTACTCATGTATGTAGCATGAGATGTCAAAATATGTAGAAACAGTTTCGGACTAGTAGCCACCATAAGCTGGTGACGTACAAAACAAAATATGCATTACTATAAAAAAATAATAGAGTTCAACCAATTGTGATAACAAAATATTGTTGAAACCCACTTTTAAATCGAATTGCATAT
The DNA here is from genome assembly GCA_026074375.1 of Tanacetum coccineum. Lineage (NCBI taxonomy): Eukaryota > Viridiplantae > Streptophyta > Magnoliopsida > Asterales > Asteraceae > Tanacetum > Tanacetum coccineum. The sequence goes on along the minus strand of BQNB010001374.1, from coordinate 77,815 downwards.
GATTAAATACAACATTGGTCAAAAGTTATACAAACTTATCTCATTCGACTAGTGTTTTGGGCTGTGCACATGTATTTGCAAAAAAAACTTAACATTAAACCCACAAACAACATTATAATTACAACTTAAAATTCTTTAGACGTCGACATATATTTTGTTGTAGTCCGTCATTGTTATATTTTATCAGTCAACATTTCTTAATATGACATTCCTTTTCTACGGTATAACTTATAATTACAATTTGGTTATTTCAATAATTATGGCTCTTATATATAAATAACGTGAAATACAAGTCAAATAAAATAATCATGCATAAGTGCCTAAGACAAAATTCAAGGATATCATAACCTAACGAGAGACCAACTAAAATCAAATAGTGTGACATATATGTATAATCTAACAAAACACATATATGCACACTTACTCATAAGCTATTCTTGGTAAATAAACTAGCATAATACATGTGCACACTTACTCACAAGCTATTCTTTGATAGCTAGCATAACATATATGCACACATAATACCAGTCGTTCATGAACCTCTTCTAATCCAAAGTTATGACCCGACCAAACAACCTTTTATGCATGAACCTCTTCTAATCCAAAGTTATGACCCAACCAAACAACCTTTTATGCCGCCAAAAAAGTGAAACTAAGTAACCTATTTTTGCAACTAATACAACAACCAAACAGCCGCGTTTGAACAAAAAAACATCCAACCTAAAAAACCATTTTTGACAGCAAAAAATCACCTCCAAATCACCCTGTTTTGACTGCAAAAAAACCCGACCAAACAGCTCGCTTTGATGGTAAGAAAACAGCAGCCAAACATCCTGTTTTGACTTCAAAAGACAGAACCATACGACATGTTTTGACAACAAACAAACATCAACAAAACATGCCCTTTTGACAGCAAGAACTGCAGCCAAACAACCCAGTCCTGTTTTGACATATAAAACAGCAACCAAACACACCCGTTTTGACATAAAAATACAGCCACCGAACATGCTCTTTTGACAGGAAAAAAGTGCAACCAAACCATCGTGTTTTGAAAACAAAAATTAGCAATCAAACAACTCGTTTTGACAACAGAAAACAACAATGAAACAAACTTGTAACTACATAATAATCTTGTCAAAGTTTGGTATTGAAAAGGAAAAAAGAAGCAATTACGTACCAAGATATACTTGAGATTAGTGGTTCTAATATCTTGTTTAGTCTCATTAGTAGAAAAAAGCCCTAATTTAGAAATCATTTCCTCGCAACGCTGCAAAGCTTCACACTCTTTTCTCAACGTCTCATGCAAATAAATTATTATATAAAATGAAACCATATGTGCACGCCTTAAAGAACATGGGTATCTGAGATTCTCATCAAATTCATTAAAACGTAAGCGCACCTCTTCGAATAACATATGTGCACGCCTTCGGTTCGACATCTTCATTGGTCTTGTACCCATTCATCATCATCCTTATCATCTCATGGTATTAAATGTTATCATCATTTTCATCAATCTGATACAATCATATACAAACACAGTTACACCACAAACAAGTAGTAAACGCTTTTTTAATTATAACAAGTAACATAACATATATGCATTTGAGTTGATTCCTCATTAGAGACTCTCGCTAACTAGTATGTACAAAACACATGTGCACTCTTCATATTGCTCATCATACTCGTACGTGTAACCACAAACAATTAATAAAAGAATTATTTAATCATAACAACTAATAGAACACACATGCTTAATCCTTTCCTATATCAAATAATGTAAAAGAATTTAATCAAAACAAGTAGTGTTACATATACGCATAATCTAACAAAACACATATGCACCACCTACTCATAAGCTATTCTTGGTAAATATTCTATATTTGACGTAGACACTGTATTGATGCATACAAGATTCAAAAAATATTTGAGGCAATCAGCACACCAAGAAAACATCTTCAAACAAGCTAGGATACAGTTACAAAATTAAGGAAAATGGTACAACACCACATAACAAATTCTTTTGGTGTTCGAATCAATTTTGTGGTGTGCAAATAATATCCATTATAGAAACTTGCACCTAATAGAACTAGAAAAAAGTAAATCAGTACCTAATGATAGCTATCTACATGATGAAACCATAGAACCTTCTAGTAACAACAAAGTGAATTATCTTAATAGAAAGTTAATAACTTTAGCCACTGCGAAACAATAAGAAAGTCAAGAACTTTAGCCACATAAACAAACCAATCAACTAAAAAGACATCTACAACACAACCTTTAATATGTTTCATTTAGCTTTAAACTTTTAGCAGTTACACATATTTCAGTTAGAGCAAATCTCGTCTAAAAACCAACCTCATATTTCGGTTACAGCCAAATAATTGATCCAAACCCCAATTACCCCAAACCAAATAACCATAAGCAATATGGGTCAGGCAGTTCTTCGAATTAATCCCTTTAATGAACACCCGTATTGGTTTTGGCATAGAATAAACAAAGGAAAAAAGATCGTCTACTTGCAGGTTTTTAAAAAATAGCAAATATCCAAATTTGATTTTAGTTGTTCAACACATTAAACACATAATTTAAAGCAATGAAAACAAGGATTCGTGGATTTATATACTCAATACACATACCTGTTATGTATTTTCTTTATGCCCATTCTTTAATCTTCAAATGATTTGGGTGATAGAAAAAAGGAAAAGTGATGGAGGCCATTAGAAAAAGTTACGGCAAAAGAGATGGATGTGATTTTTTATTTAACCTAATTAGGATTAGTGTATCCCAATTTTAATGGGACGGTTTTTAAATTTGGTAAACTGAAATTCCATCTGTACCCTTTTAACTCTTATAAAATTATTCAAAATTTTCATCATTATTACCATTATGCCACAAATCATTGTATCCATAGATCAGATATCCAATGGCTATAAATGGTTCTCGCAGTTCTCGCTATTCATTTGGTTCTGAAAAGAACCTCACACTATATATATATATATATATATATATATATATATATATATATGTGTGTGTGTGTGTGTGTGTGTGTGTGTGTGTGTGTGTGTGTGTGTGTGTGTATGTATAATATGCTATTATTATTAGATATATGTGTAAGCAGGTAAGAACATGTAGGATCACATACTCGTTATAGACCAGACCCAGTATAAGCTACCTGGTTCACTATAAACTTGGCTTTGGATACCAATATGTCACATCCTAAACGGGGCCTGAACGGAAACACGTGTCCGGGGGCGTGACGTCATAATATACAGCACACAAGATCAAGTAAATGACCATTATATGGATGTTTGATAAAACATAACTCGTTGCTTTGATTAAAAACGAAAAACGTCTTAAAATATTCTTAACATAAATGAAATAGTTTTAGCGGAAGCTTAAGACAAATGCAGCGGAACCATAACATGTTTTAAGGCAACGCGTATTTAAATTTAAAGATAAACATTCTTGGAAGACACCCAACAATGCATGCAACATCAAATAGCACCTCAAGTATAATCCAAAAAACGTTTAGTGAATACTGCTTCACTCACAGTATTATGAAAAGCATTTAGTAATCAGAAACGTTTAACGAAAGCAGTGTGGACCACAAGCTCACAGTATGCATGTGACAGTTATAACAGATACAACTTCACATAAAAAGTATTTACTGTTGCACTAAGCTCATGACACCGAGGCTCAATTCAAAGAAGCATATTATATGCCAATCAAGAAATTAACTGCCCTAGTGGTATCTGACCAAGATCACCTAGTAAAATCCGACATGGAATATATCCGTTTGTTCGTGTCTCCCGAATCTAGTAAGCGCTACTTACCCGGATAGGGAGAATTAGTCCTAATAGATCTATTTACAACATTTTTGCTCACTTAACCAGTACGGTCGGTTAAGAAATTAACGGTTCATGATAGTTCAGGCATTAGTGGTCTATTCGCAACTTAGGCAGCACGTAATCGGGAAAAGGTAACGTAAAGAAACTGTGTCCATAGTTTAAAAACAAGCAATGTTCTCACCCCAAAGTAGTAAAGTAGAAATAGTAAAACGTGGGGCTATGAGCTCACCTTAAGTAAATGGTGAGATAATAATCAATCGAAGAGATATAATGCCAAGAGGTCCTACTTGCGACCTAAATCAATGACGCGTCTTAGAAAGACGAAAAGTATACGAAACTTGTACGAATCGTTCATAAGAGAAAAAGCCATCCATGCGTGTTTGTGCTTAGGCTTAATTAACAAAACATGACTAAATAAAATTATAGAGTTTTCGTTAAGTTTCGGCGTTTAACCAAAAATTACTATTTTTAGTAAGTTTCTATTTTAGGAAAATTTTTAGTTTCGGGACGTTAATACCGTCCCCTATAATTACTAAATCCATATTTCCTTAAATACACTAAAGAAACCTAAACGTTTAACTTCCATGTCTACCTTGCTAATATTCACTAAACTTACTATTTTTAGAAATCTTAACGTTTTCCCTTAAAATATGTTAACGACATTCCTAATGATCCTAATCAATATATATGTGATAATATATGTTTCGCTAATGTTTTAAAAACTTAAATTATCCTGAAAGCGTCCGAAAACCTATTTTACTATTCACATCAGCACCTACATTAATTATTTTGCTAAAAAATGTTTCAAGTTTCATTTGGCTATAACTTGGCCGTTTTAAGTCCGACTTTAGTATACAATATATGAAAATCTATCTACTTGAAACGAGCTCTCCAAAAACTACCTTAACGTCTATTGAAAACATTCTTAAGTGTCCGCAAACCCAAACATAAAAAAGGATCAGCAACATTGTTTTTCGTAAATGCTCCCAAAAATCACACCAAACTTCCCAATAGTGCCTAATCTATCCTAATCTCCGTTCACAACTAATCCACAACAAAACCACGCTTAACCTAGTCTAATCTCATCCCCACAAATCATTCAACACACTAATCACTTTGCTTAAACCCTACACATAATATTTGCATAACAGATTTATAAAAGTTTCCTTGTTTAACATACCCATTTTATTTCTTTTTGAAAAATTAACACAAACACTATAGGACTTTATAGATTTATGCAAGAACATAAGTAAATATTGAATGAAAGTAGAAATGAAAGTATAAGTTTTAAAGTAAGCTTACAAAATGAAGAACAAGCTTATGAAATACAAGAGATGATGATGGAAGACTTGGATCTTGAAAGACCCTAAATAATAACCAAACCCTAATTTATAGATCTTAAAATAAACCATTAAATCAATGAACCAATACTTGTAATCACCCTTAATAACCTTAGATATGAGCCTAGTTTGCTTGTATCTTGCAATAAATTAAAGAAACTCAAACCCTAATAAGGGGTGTTTGTTGCCGTGAGCAAGGAGAAGAAAAGAGGGAGAGAAAGAAATTTTTGAGGCTATGAAATGAAGAGTGAAACCCTAAGTTGTTATAGTGTGATATTTATAGGACCATGATAGGGTTTTATGGTATGTCTTGTAGTGTACATGTGACCAACACACACCAAAAGTGTGTGTGTGTATGTATGTGCTTGCTCGGCCAAAAACAACCACAAGGACCAAATGGTTCAATTTTTTTGAGTCACGGTTTAATATTTAATCTTTGGTTTGAATTTTGGTGAGTCAAAATGGAAGAGATCACATGCTGTAACACCCTCAATTTAGCTTGGTCAGAGGAAGGGTCCAATGGTGTTACTTAATAGCACAATAACTCAAATCATAGAAAACGACTCAAAAAGAGACGTTTTAAGAAAATTTCATTCATTCGAATAATTAAAAGTTTACATCACGGTCCCAAATAAGTTTTACAACATCATACAATATTTTACAAAACGTTTTCGAATGAATAATTAATTAGCGGGCCTTCATGTCTCCATCAATCCGAATTACCTTCAAGGTCCTGAGATAAAACATGCTAAAAGGGTTATAACAAAAAGGGGTGTTTGGTTTCGTCGGGGGCAGCCACCACACGGGTTTGCGGTGGGGATGGTACGCCCAACGCTCCTATAGGACTGTTTGGTTTAGTTTATAGCAGTAGGGGGGTGTTTGTTTTTGGGGTTGACAGCCAAACGGGGGTGTTTGGTTCGGTTTAAGAACAACTAGGGTGCGTTTGGATTTGTTATAGTCAAATAAGCGGGTGTTTGGTTTGATTTAAACAGTTAAGGGGGCGTTTGGGTTGATTAGTTAAAGGGTGTTTGGCTGTAACAGCCAACAAAGGGTGCGTTGGGTTTGGTTTTGTTATAACGCCAACCGGAACGTTTGGTTGGGCCGTTAGGGTGCGTATGGATTGAACAGAAAATACTAAGGGCGTGTTTGGTTGAGTGATACAAAGGAGTTTTGGTATAGACGAGACAACTCGCAGGGGGGGTTCGTTTAGTTTAACGAGGAAACCACGAGGGTTTGTATAAGGTGAATTTAATAGTTGTCAAATAAAAAATAATTGAGTGTTAATAAATATTAAAACTGGTATAAATACTCATTGGTGTTTTAAACGGTTAACTAAATATAATTTTTAATAAGTGGTTAATTTAGATATAATGATTCTTAATTGTTTATCTATGAAACGCGGGACATTTGAGATTTTGAATGAGATAATTTCGAACTATTAATATATTTATTGTTCTAAAGGGGAAACGACGAGTTTGTTGGAAAATGGAAAACGTTTTGTAATCGGGAAAGTCTTGGCAAAGCTTATATAAATTCTTATAATTAGTAATGTGTTATTAAAGTTCCTATTATTTTAGAAACTGATAAAAAGGGACTAAACTACATTCTTGAAAATATATTATTTGCTAAACTTACGATAACCTGACAAAGGGCGAAAATACTTTATTTTTACAATGAGTCGGATTATGTTAGACGCGATTGTCGAGGCAAATGAAATATAAGTTATAAAATATTTTTCGTATTTTATATTTTATCAGCTAAATGGTAACTTAATAATTGTTGTAAAAGGTCTTTACAGACATTGTTTATCTTATTTGGAATTCTTAAATAATTACGGACTACGTTTCAGACATGAAATACCCTTTTTATTTTATTAAGCGGTGATGTAACGAAAATCAAGTCAAAACTTTTGGTTTAAATTATTTTTCTCACACTTTTTATATGAATACTGCAAGGTACTATTTACTTTTCAGATCCGGGATTGATATATATGTTATATATTTCACAGTACTAAATTATCATATAGGTTATTTCCATATGTAATATTATACATATTATATTACATACGTTGCGTTTATTTTCCAATTTATTTTTTAACCATCTCAACAAAATCATTACAACGTTAATTCTATATTTTTTGTCGAACGCGTCGCGCGTTGACCCCCCCCCCCAAATATCAATATCATAGGGAAACCCAAATTCATTTTATTAGGCTAGTGGGGACTTAGCAGTTAAGATTGTTGCAACTTCTTGATCGAGCCGCTTCGTCTTCTGTTCGTATTGTGCATATTAGATGCCTATCTGCCAATCGTTCTTCATCATCAATGTGATTTAGATGCTTACCTATCAATCGTTCTTCAACATCAAGGTGAGTTCATAACCTCGCTTTTCAATCTTTTGAATGTTTATAAACCCGCGAGGGGGGAATACATGCTTGTCTACAAACTCTTTACTTACTGTGTTATCTTATAACAATGTGATTGTTTTTAAAGGATATTATGAGTTCCATAGCCTCACTTGTACGGTTAGGATAAGGTCTAATATATTTTTGGGAAATTGATAAATTATGCATCGTTTACTATACGGAAACAAAACACGCTTTATTTTATAAAATTGGCCGCTAAGTAATTTGATTACTTGTTTGCCTAAGTAGCGATACCCAAGTTGGAGCCCCTTTATCATGAACTGTCAATTGCATAGAATGTAGTTGGAATTCATTATGTGAGCTGCGAATGTTATTTAATTGATCTATTCAGGAAACGACTCTCCCCGTCGGCGTGATTAAGCTAATCACCGGGATAACGACGTTTATAGCATGTCGAATTTTAGGATGGTGTTTTTTCGGGTTGGAACAGTAATCGGGCAGAAAGAAATTGCATTTATAGGTTTAATTGCAAGAAAGATCGTCTAGCTTCAGTTGCATGGCTGAGTGTAAATGTAATCTGGTTTTTGTGTTGTCTGCATGTGTTGCATAGTCACATAAAAATTCTTTGCGATCCTTCCTTGTTTTATATGATTTCCTGGAAATCTATAGGCACGGAGAAAGGTGCCTAAGGATACACTTTTGGTTGACACATTAAATTGGTCTTGCATTTCTTTATAAAAATCTTTGGATAAGATTGGTATTTTGGGGACATAAAATGTGTCGTGCTTTCTTTATAAATTCTTTCGGGATTTTTACATGGTAATGTGATGATACAGTGGATTACATTCAATTATTTAAAACTAATTATGAACTCAACAACTTTATGTTGACTTATAAAGCATGTTTTTCTCAGGGTAATTATATGCTCGGATTATTGAAGTGAACTTGAGTCTATACATTCAAGCTTTTCATTGTGTATGCAATTTGGGGGACAAAATGTTTATTAATTCATAGATTTTGATTAAATCAAGGTAGATTGTTTTACAAAACGACACATTTAGAGGTCGTTCTCTTGTAATTAGCGATTTGTGGTGTATTATGAAGTAGCAACCCCATGTGGTTTCCGCTGCATTGCTTGTATTTGTTTGGGGTGGAATATACGTTTAACTACCATGTCTACCTTGTTAATATTCACTAAACTTACTATTTTTAGAAACCTTGACGCTTTTCCTTAAATATGTTAACGACATTTTTAATAATACTATTCAATATATGTGATACTATATGTTTCGCTAGTGTTTTAAAAGCTCAAAACATCCTAAAAGCGTTCAAAAACTCATTTTACTATTCACATCAGCACCTATATTAACCATTTTGCCAAAAAATATTTTAAGTTTCATTTGGCTATAACTTGGCCGTTTTAGTGTTACTTCTTTCATAATTTCTACCAAAGATATTATTAATCTCAAGATAAGGGTCATGAGCCTTTTCAGTTTTGATGTTTGCATATGATTTCTGACCATAACTTTCCAAACCAGTAAATGGTGCGACTTCATGAGCATTTATCTTCCACCAACATTCTTGTAGCTTTACTAGCACATTATAGTCTAGTTTGTGGAAGTCCCCAAATCTATTAATCAACCATGCACATAATTTCATCACACCGGGAGTCGCATTTCCCCATGATTCTTCAACTTTTGCTTTGTGCATTAAGGTTTCTTCTTTTAGTATTCCATCAGCTAATTCATCATACCACTTGTGATCTTGGAAATAAGTCATGCTTCCAACCCGAACCATCCCAAGTAGCTCTCCACCGTTACAAAACCCATTAATATCTGAGCTACACGTGGGCCATTTGGTTACTCCATTCTTAAAGCGATATGGTTCACATATATGATCACATAGTTGATATGGCACCCCGTTATCCAACCACGGTTCTTCAAGATCCCTTGTCACAGGATTATTCAACTCATATTCCTCGTAGGTCCCAGTTCCTTGGATATCAAAAGTAAACAAATCCTTGTCAATTTTAAGGAGGTAGTTGAAATCGTTGAAAGCTTCACACAAGGGTGTCTCGAAGTCAAATAGATTGCCTTCAATCTTGAAGATGTCAGTAATATCGTCGGGGTCATCATCCTCTTCAATCTCTTCATTATGATCAGAAAGTTGGTAGAATTTTTGAACGAACTTTTCTACCAAATCATCCCAAGTAGTAACCGAGCCTATACAATCCTTTTTAAACCATTCACCTGCGGCACCCGCGAGTGAAATAGGGAAGATGCTAAGCCTAAATCGGTCTTGACTTACCCCATTAATTTTGATTGGCCCAACTACATCAAGAAATTTATTAATGTGCTCAAACACGTTTTCTCCAATTGCCCCATTGAAAGTATTTTCTTGTATCTTGATCAAAAATGTTCCCTGTATCTCAACAAAATTTATCTCGATCATTCTTCCTTCGTTATCATTAGAGATTTAGTTTTTTTAGGTAATGGAGATATAGTCGTTTTGTTCTGTCATCGTCAATCGAATTCTTGAAAATAAGCACAAATGATCAGTAGGTTGCGACCTCTCGAAAAAGAACACGATAAACAGGAAATCAAATATGAAAAATAACTACTGTTATTGTATCAGATGATAAATACGCCGTATTCAATTAATTTGAATACGCCGTATTGTCTGCTGAAGATCAGTACGCCGTATTGATTACACAGAATACGCCGTATTGTTTGGAAGAACAGATACGCCGTTTAAACTGTAGAAGTCAATACGTTGTTCTGAGTGGAAAGGTTGATAAGTCGTATCCAACTGGTGGATACGGCGTATTTGTTGATCTATCAGAACATAATACTTAGAAAACAATTAAATAATGTAGGAATTTAAACAAACAATTAAATCACACAATTAAATTAATTACAAACAGAATTAAATTAATCTAAACTAATGGTTAGAAATACTAATAAAATTAAAGGTTAAACTTTTTTACTCCCCGACAACGGCGCCAAAAACTTAATGTGTCATTGTGTAGGTGTTATTTATGTATCAAGTTTTACTATTTATTTTATGCCGACTATACCTAAAAACAACACTTTAACGGGCAGTGTACCCGGTCAATTGTAGTTTCGTTGGTAAGTAGGGTGTCGAACACTAAGAGCGAGGTCGTTAACCTTATAATCTATCAGTATTTTAATTACTCTAGTTATGTTAATTCTAATTACTTGTTAAACCTATGTTATATACGCTTCTAACGGATATGGGGGGTTTTCAGCCTGAGAGGCTGGCATAGGTTTTATGGTGACAATAATCAATTTTAAACACAATAAACATTCAAGAAAACAATCAGAAGATAAAAGAGCGGTACAAGCCAAATAATAGAAAACTGTATTAGCCATATTAAATCCGATTAAATGTTGGTTTGTTTATTTTGTGTAATGATTTCTTATCTCGAAGCGGCATATCATTCTTAAGACTTAGGCGGGACATCATCCTAAGACCTAGACACGTTGAATCCTGTCATAATTAATGCATCCGCATAAAGCATCCTTTTAGTTTAATTATAATCTATCTAGGGATTATAGCAATGGTGATCTTGATAAACCCTAGCCCATTGTGACTTTACCCACTTACTATTTGACGGTATTTTATATACTGGTAGTCCACTATTTAAATCTTTATCAATTAATCAAGAACATACTTGTTGAAACATTACGGGTCACCTGCCGGTCCAACTAAGCTCTTAATTTAAAGACAAAGACAGAACGTTACTTGTGATCCTATTGGTCCAGTAATATAAAATACGATATAGAGAGCTATCCCAGTATCTAGCTCACTTGTTAGGCGTAAGTAGACCCAGTTGAATGATAGGTCACATATTCAAACACAAAAACAAGTATCATGTGATAAACATAATTAGACTTTCAACGATAAATTAAGTAAATCAATTTTAAAACAAACCAAACATTAAATCGTCATTAAGATGGCTAATACCCAAGGGTATTAACCCATAACCATTGTAATTATACAAGCGTGATAAATTAACCAAGGTAAACTAAATGTTTTAACGAACGATACCAAAAATTAAATGATTACAAGATTAAGGAAATTACACGGTGTCTTCTATGGAATCGTGATCGATGCTTGACCTTTATTGCTCTTCTTCTCTTCAGAAAATCGTCTTTTATGTGTATGGTATGAAGAATATGATTTTGCACACTGAAAACTCATTTTTGAGTCTTCTATTTATAACCTCTGAAAAATGCTAGATACGCCATATTGGGCTAGGCCAATACGGCGTATTGGGGTGTATCCCTTGGAGTGCACGCAAAGTTTTTTTTTGGGTAAAGAAAAGTGTTAAGATCAATACAATATACATTCCCAAAATAATAATATCTTCGTATCTCTGAATAGTTAACTTCATGGATACAACATATGGCAGAAGGTGAATACACAGTATTGGGAATTGTGAATACGCATTTTCTTGTGAAGACTTGTCGCAGATACGCCGTATCTCTTTTCCTGGATACGGCGTATTGGTCCGAAATGAGTAATCTTCAAATGTCTTCGTTTTAGCTCCAAAATAGGCGCCTTTTAGCATGTCTTCACAAATCACTCCTTAATTACTGCAAGTAACACTTTTAAACAATTAAGTACACATTCTTGCAATAATTATACAAAAGTGGTTAGTTTATTCGGGATAAATGATGGTATAAATGTGATGTTATTTGATGTCATCACTTGTCTTCTTTCTTTGTCTTATTTTGTTTTTATTTTGCAGATTCTCGAGGTAAGGGCGTTATGGTTGATGTTGCTGCTGCACCGTCTGCTGGTGCGAGCCGATCAAGATCGTCCTCCGGACCTGCTCCTTCATTTAGGAATGTTTCTGGTGATGCTATTCATATGGACTTCTTCTTCTTTACCGCAGACTATGCCACTTATCCTGTGGATGGTGTTGCTAGTAATTGTGAGTTTACTCGGGAGGAGTGAGATGCTCCATACCGGCCTACTTTTGGGGTTCTAACGAAGGAGGTTTTTAAGTATTCTTCTGTTTGCAAGACTATTATTGATCAGTTTCCCACCCCGGGGGAGATGGTCCGAGTTAAGAGTTTGTCCGATGATCAGTTGACCGCAAAGATGAGTGTGTTGCATAGTATGATGATGTCGCATGGTGGTGAGCTTCTTGCTCGCTATCGTGGGCTGAATCAATATCATCATGAGTATGTGTTATCAACCGATTCTAGGCTGAAGGGTTATGAGGGGAAGGTTGCTAGCTTGACTGGGTTAGAACTTTAAGTATCTGCCTTGAAGAAGCAGGTTTCTGGTCTTAACGACAAACTTTCTTCCTCCGATGCCTCTTTCGCGAAGTCCAAGGCAAAGGGGAAGGAGAGGAAGAAAAAGATCAAGTCTCTTACTAAAAGTGTGGATAACTTGCACTCTGAGGTGGCTCGTCTCTCCGCTGCTCTTAATCAAGCTACTGTTCTTGAGGCTGAAAAGGATGAGGAAATCCTTCGGTTAAAGACTACTCCTTCTGAGTTTTCTTCCTTTTTCCGTAGTCAATTCCAGGACTTGGTCCGGAAGTTTCTTGCTTCTGATGAGTTTAGCAGAGTTCAAGGTGAACTTCTTTCTTTAGCTTCCAGTGCTGGGTTTGAGCGTGGATTAAGTATGCATCAGACCAAGGATGAGTTTGCTGTTGTGTTAAAGAAGATGGCTAATTTCATGCTTGGTGCACAGGATAGGCTTGCTGAAGCCTCCCCCTTGTTGCTCAAACTGATTATGCCTTTCTTAACAAGATCTCTGAGCATGCTACTGAACCTTTATCGGTTATCCTTCAGCTTGAGCCTGAAAAATTGGTTTATCCGACCAACGTCCCCGCTTCGAGGGAGGTTCGTGTTTCTCCTCCCACCAAGGAGTCGACTGTGACACCTGCTTCTAAATTCTTGGAGTTGTCTACTAATGTTAATTTTACTACTTCCGCTGTTGTTTCTGAGCATAATGAGGAGATGGTAAATGCTAAGGTTGACGGGTCGAACCCAAAGATGACTGATGACACCGCTACTATTAAGTCCAGACATGCTTTTGTGCAGGGTAATTCTGTTTCTCTTGATGATGCTATAGAGTTGGTGGAGGTAGGGTTGGGGCATGTTTCCTCCGGCCCTAATGATGTTGTAGTTGCCCTTTTTGCTCACGAGAAAGGTGATGGTTTGGATCCCTCTTTTGCTGCTGGTGAAGAGGCTGCTGCTAACCCCTTTGGGGTTTAGACTTAGTTTTTTCTTTCTCCTTTTTTTGGTAGGTCCATTTTCTGTTAGGGAAGGGGCGCATGGTATGCCAGAGAACACTTGTTGCTCCAAGCTTGGGGCAAACTGATTGTAGATGTGTGGTTGTCCATCTAGCGAATCCTAAGTCATGTCACCCGCCCTAGGCCGAATGGCTTCCCCCTTGGGACCTGTAGCATAGCTGGTCAAGCCTCTGTAGGTTCAATAGGCTAAATATTGCTTTCTGAAGCAGATATCACACTATCACGCCTAGGTTTTGAACTTGCATGGTTACTAGCTCGTTAAGTATTGTTTTGCTTTGCTTTTTATGTAACCGTCGACTACGTTCGGTCAGCATTGCCAGCTTTGTTTGGCTTGTAATAAGTACTTTTGTAATATAATCCACTCTTTAGTACGCCAGTTTGTATCTCATTGCTTGTTTGTAATGTTTATACGTTTGTATCTAGCACTTTAGCATTGGTTTATGCCCAAAACGCCTTATGTTTGCTCCTATTATATGTTTTTTGTATGATCCGGACGATTATGTCCGGACTAACTCATATACCAGAACAAATGTTTATTAGCTATGTTCGTACACATTACAGGTTGCTCGTATTTCCTTTCCCATTAATTGTTACATGTTCTCTCCACAATGTTGTTGTTCATCGGAGTTGTTTTCCCGAAAGGGGGGATCACTGTGTCTCCTCCTTCGGCCTTATGCTAAAGTTTTTGTGTTTAACTTAGCCTTCCCATATGTGTTTTATTTTTATGGGGTAAGTGTGTTTCCTTATAGCTATCCAGAGGTAGCGAGCCATCCGAAGCTTACCGTGCTTCGTGTTTGCATCATTGTTATTTGTCCAATAGAATTTGACTTTATCATGCTAAGGTAAAAATCAAATACTTAGATATAGAAATAGAAGGGCCCTCCGAGGTGAGCTAGCACTTTGAAAATGGCTACCTCGGATGGGTTACATAATGCTATTAGATATATGTTATGATTACAAGTTCCCTCAATTGCTCCCACTAACTTCCCAATTGTAGTTTGGTTTTGCACTTGGTACATTGCTCGTTGCTTTTCCCTTCTTGCTGCTGCTTGTCTCTTCCACCGATGGTCTTGTTTTGATACTCACAGATACTTCCTGATTGAGGATTTCCCCTTTTATGGTTGCCAATCCTGTTAACACCTCTGCTTTGGAGTTCAAAATTTTTAGAAGGTGTGTGAGCCAGAACCTATGGAATAGGGTTGTTGCATCCATAATTTCTTTTTTAGACTTATTCTCTTGTTCCGTTGCTGGCGTATGGTTTCCTTCTGTCTGAGAAACCAATCTTGGTGAATCTATGAAGACATGCAAGTCTTTCATACCTTTGCTTACAGAGATGGCTAGCCCTGCCAAGAGTGCTTCATAATCAATGACGTGATCGGATGTGTTAAATTTCAAGCGAATGACATACGAATGCATCCTTTCCTCGGGAGTAACTAGGATTATCCCTACGTCCGAACCTTCTTTGATTGTTTCTTTGCCCAATTATAACCTCCACGCCCTTGGTGTTAGGGTTGATTTCGCCTGAAGCTCCTTGTTTAGGTTTAACGTTTCCCCTTCATTCTCATCTAGTGTTTCTTGTACTTGCTCTCCTTGTCCAAAGAACTTCTTCACTTCTGATCCTTCAGCCTCCTTTCTTGAGATGTACGAGATGTTATATGTCCGTATCTCGACGGCTCATTTTTCTAACCGTCCTTCTTTTCCAGAAAGTTTTAGCATTTCCTCCATTGGTCCATCGGTTACCACCTTAACCTTATGTTTTCTAAAGATTGCGCTCAGGGATCTTGTCGTGTGAATTAGTGTTTGTACCATCTTTTCCGTTGGGGTGTAGCATATTTCCATTCCTTGTAGCGGTCGGCTCACATAGGAAACAGGTATCTGGATTCCTTCCCTCTCTACTAGTAGCACAGAACTTATCATCTCATTTCTTTCCCGTAGACATAGCATTAGATCTTCTCCTTCTTTTGGGACGACCAATGTTTGCAACTTGGCCAGCTTCCTTTTTATTTTTTCGGAGGGCTTCTTCGGCCTCATTTGTCCAGCCAGATTCTTTTGCTGTCTCCAACCTCATTCGGGCCTTACGTATGGGGTACTTTAGCTCCGCAAGCTTTGGGATGAACTTGACAATGGCTGTTAGTTGCAAGAATAAGCTTGTATTTTAATTTCAGATTCTTGGGGAGGGCCTGGTTGATTGCTTGTATGTTTTAAGTGGTGTGGTCTGCTTTCACTTCTTCCTTTGTTACCATGCAGCCGAGAAACCTCTTTCTTTCACTTCGAACGAGGATGTAACTGGATCAATCTTGATACTTTTCAACTTTCTTAGTGTTTCTTCCACGTCTTGAACCAGGTCCCGCTCATTTTTGATTTTTATTACTATTTCTTCCAAGTATATTTCCACGTTTCGCCCTCTTTCATCGGCTAAGACCTTCTGCATCATCCACTGAAGCGTAGCTGCTGAATTTTTTTAATTCTTTCGGCATATGGGTGAAACAGTATACTCCTTCCTCCATATGAAACCCAGTCTTCTCTTCATCATCCTCTGCCATTCTTATTTGGTTGTATTCCTTTGGAAGTCGTAGGAAGCATTTGTACAAATACCCCATTAAAGATGCCAGCTCTTCCCCTTCCTCCGGAAAGGGATAGATGTCCCTGGCACAGACTTTGTTAAGGCTAGAGTAATCCACCCGCACTTTCCAAGTTCCATTTACTAGTTTAATTGGTATCGCATTGGTGATCCATTTGGGGTGTTAAACTTTTCTAATTAGTCCTTCCTTTAGCCAACAGAACACCTTTTCTTTTAGTGCTAGTCTTCCTTCTGGTGCCATGGGTTGTCTCTTATGAACCACTGGTTCGGAAAGGGGATATATCTTTAATTGATGCTCCATGACAAATCATGGAACAACTGTTCTTTCTGATTCGGTCCATGTGAATACCTATATGTTTTCCCATAGAACGTCTGCCAATAGCTATTTGCAGTTAGTTGTCAACGTAGCTCCCATCGTTACATACTGTTCTGGACGTTCATGGCCGATGGTGAATACCTCCTCTGCATCTTCTCTGCCTCATATTTTTTCAAGCGACATCAAACCTGAATCAGGCCCTCTTCCGGAGTTATTTTTTGTTCTTAGGATTACTTGTTCCCTTATCCTGGACATTTGTTCTTCACGTTGACGCCATTGTATCTCCTTCCACATACCTTGTACCCTTTCCAGGTGCTTGCATTCTCGTATAGGCTCTCTACTGGTTTCCATTATTACGACCCCTTGGTTAGTGGGGAATTTATCATAGAGTGGATGGTAGAACCTACTGCTCTGAGGCTTCTCATTCTGTTCCTTCCTATTATGACATTGTACGGCAAACAACATTTTATTATTGCAAACTCCATTACCACCGTCTTACTTCTTCCTTCCTTTCCCATAGTTACTCGAAGATCTATTACTCCCAGGGGATGATATGTTACTCCTGAAAAACCTATCATCGGAGTCCTGCACCTTCTTAGTCTCGACGAGATGTTGACATTGAGGTTTCTGAAGCAGTGTTCGTACATGATTTCTAATGAACTTCCACCGTCCACAAGGATCCTTCGGACTTGATCTCCTTCTATTATTCCTTCTAGTATGATGGGTTAGTCAGTCAATTGACTCTGGGGGATCGCCGAGAAGGTGAGTTCATTCATTAGATCGGACCTTTATTCTTCAAAAGGCCTCTTGCGATTTCATTCTTCCCTTATCATGTTTATGACCTTTACATTGTTCTTTCCATGATTCCCATTCTGCTGGTTGTTTCGGCGGATGTCCTTCACTAGATGAGCCAACTTCCCCAAGGCCACGACTTCCTTTATTTGCTTTTTTAGCTGATAACAGTCATTAGTATTGTGACCTCTATCCCCGTGGTAGTCACATAATTTATTCAAGTTTTGTTTTTCAGGGGTTCCAATCAAAAGCGACGGTTCTGGGAAGCTCACACTTTTCATGGCAAGGATCTCTTTCAGAGTCTTAATAAGTGGGGTGAAAGTATCTTTTTGGGGATAAGGAGTGTATACCCCCATGTTCCTTCGCGCTTCTCCTGGGCTGCCTCTAGTCCTAGCTTCTTTAGGCACTCTAGTCCATGTTGGATGAACATACCCTTTGTCCCCTTGAGAAGGACGGACCATTTCTGCTTACCCAGCAGCCACTTCTCCCCTAATGAAGGCCCTAGCTCTTTCGAACATTTCGTCCACCGTCTTGGGTATTTTGTCATTGAGCTTATTGGCGAGTTCCGGATGACCATGACCATGCATAAAAGCTGAGATACGTAGGACCGGAGGAACTCCCTTTATGTGTAACTTTCAGATTTGAACCGGTCTATGAAAGCTTGTAAACCCTCATTCTGTCTCCTATTAATGCCATAAATTTCTGTTGGGTCTTTAGCATATCTCTTTTGTTGCGAAATTTTTTCCAAGAACTTCTAGCTTAGTTCCTCAAAACTGTCCATACTTTTAGGGTCCATGTCGTCAAACCAGTTTCGCGTCGCTCCCCCTAGGGTTTGGCGAAACATTTTGCAACAAATGGGCATCGGCCATTCCTCTTGCTCGGATACCGCTGAGAAGATACCTAAATGATCCTCTAGATCCTTATTTCCTTTGCATGCTCTGATGTTCCGAAGGAGTTTTGCCCTCCTATGATATTTGAAACGAGTGATTCTTTGGGTAAAAGGAGTCGGTTTAGGCCTTTTGTAGTGTGAATTCAGGTCTTCATAAGCATCTTCCAAACCTTCCTCATGTTCGGAGTCTGAGCTTGTCTCTTGGTGTCCAAACCTTTTTCTTATGGATTTGGACCTTTCCCTCCTTGCTTTCTCCTTGGTTATGCTCTGGTCTTCCAGCCTTCTTGACCTTCTTAAGTGTGTTGGTTTTTTGTTCTTGGAGGGAGTCCTCTGACTTTTACTGGCACAATGAGTTTGTCTGTGGGTGTCAGATGTGCCGGAAGATTCAAGAAAGAATCAGTCGGAAAATCCTCTGGCTAGCGACCTGGCCGGAGCTTCTTTGTCAGAATCGGCATAGGCAAGTTTTCTTGGTGTAGCTTTCATCTTGGCTTTCTGGTCATGTTCTTTGATCATGGTTCTTAATACATCAATGTTTTCTTTGATGAAGGCTCGAGAAGGAGAAGGGTTTTTTGCGTTTGTAAGACTGGTTCGGTAGGTCCCCCATGGGTTTCCGTTCTTGCGTCCCTTGTTCTCGCTCCCTGAAATTCCTCCTCCATAGGTTACGAGTCAACCATGCATTCTTCGGGTTTTTTTTTGGGTAGATTGGGATGCCGGGTCCTACGTATGGCGCCAAATGTTGAGGTGAATTTACGTGGGATGCTTGGGCTTGGTAAAAGTGACCTCAACGATGATAAATATTGAGTTCAGCTTGTTTCCTCCGAAGCTTAGTCCCTCGTCTCCTAGCTGAAAATAAGATAAAACACTGTTAGCTCGCCCTGGGGTGTGAATCCGGGACCAACTCCAGCGTGAGAGTAAGTATGGTGATTATGAAAAAAATGCGAATAATATAAAGTATGGTCCGGAGTAGGTGTTGTGTGTTTTTGTTTTAGGGAAATGAACCCTCCCTTTATACTATTTAAGATTCACTACAAGACATAACCGTGGGGATCTCTCTTGGTACAAACTGTCAGCCATGTGTCATACCAAGGACTGTGGTCCTTCGCGAGGACTGTACCTTTGCCGGATTGCCCTTAGGTACCGCTGCGCTAGGACATAGCTAATAACTCCGGACCTGACATGTCCTTCGACATACCAGCTTCTCTGGAATTCTGGTTGTTAATAAAAATAATGTCTAAAAAAGTTATTTATATTTTTCGACCTCTCGATGTTTTGATAATAACAAAATGTAAAAACATTTACGATAAAAATAAACGTTTATAAATTACTAACCGTAAAATTCTATTTCTAAGATTAATCACTTAAGGTATGGATAAACAAATCATTAAACATGATTAGTGATTAAGAAAATATTTTTCTTAAACCTTACATTTCTACAAAAGTGTTTTTATAAAAATATAAAAACAAAATATTTATTTATAAAAGAAATGTATTATTAAAATAATAAATTTGAAATCAGATTTTTCCCCCCAAAATGGAAGGTTCTAAAACAGATAACACCTTCCCCACAAAAAGACAAAAAGAGGAGCGTAGTCTACGGCGGCCCCCTTATAGGCCTGGCGGCCCCCTAATATATTTGGGACCGCCGGGACCGCCGCCAGCACAACGGCTCTTTTTGTCTCCTATAAATACTGGGCCACCCCATCTGAAAAACAGAACCTCTTGCCACGAATTTTCTCAGATCTACTTTTCTCTCTTCTTTCTTTCTTTCTAAAACACATATCTTAATCACTAACATACCTTGATCTTGTTTCAAGTGATTAATTCTTTCTTCCTCCCTTCTTCTTCTAATCAAGTGCAAGAGAAGAACAATCGTATTCTTCTACATACGAATTGTTATTAAGTGATCTCCTTCTTCCTCCTCAAGATCACAAGTCTTTATTATATTAACTTTGTGTTGTTGTGTAAATTGGATTGTGTGTAGATCCAATTGTGTAAATTGTGTATTTGTGATTTGGATTGTGTGTCAATCCAAGAGTATATATCTTGTGAGTGTGTAAAGACTTAGTGAAGTCTTAGATTGGTTCTAGCTAAGATTAGGACTCGACATCTAGCTTAGTGTCGGAAAAGAAAGTAAGCGACGTGTAAACGGTTTTCTCCGCCTAAAGGGAGCTTGTTGACATAGTGAAATCTCGAGTGGAGTACTCGGGGAGTGGAGTAGGAACGAAGAGGTGCTTCGTAGCCGAACCACTATAAATCTTGGTGTCTTGGTTTGATCGTTTCTTTCTCTATCTCTCTATATTGTTATTGTTTACTTAGTTCATTACATTAGATAGTTTAGTTGTGATTCATATTGTTGATTGATTGACATACAACTCGAATCAAAGCATTTTATAAGCAATGTTTTAAAACGGTCAAATTAATCGGTAAACTATTCAACCCCCCTTCTAGTTTCCTACACTGGTGGTGACTCCGGACCTGAATTGTCCTTTGACAAGTCAGCGTCTCCGGAGCGTTTGTTTAGTTTAGGCCGTGTTAGTTTGGCAGAAGCATCTAAGCCAGATATATCCTTCGGATGTTCCGGGGGAGACTATACCTCATCAGGTGTCAAGACCGAGTTTTGGACGCCAAAGACACGTTTTGGATTATTATTTATTACGGCATATTAAGGTATTTTTATTTGAAAGTTGTTAAGAACAGTCTTAGTGATTGCTATAGTTAACAATGACTATTACTTTCTTCATATCAAAATATATTTAGATATATGATTAAAAGAAAATTCCACCTTTTAACTTGCGAAACCAATACAAAAAGTGAATAAACTAAGAGATGATGAATAATTGTGGAATATTTTTTGTTATTATACATACTACTTTATATCACTCCTTCCATTTCGAATTTGTAATTCATCGATAAAAAACACGCTAGAATTTTTAGCTAACACACTTGTTAATTATGGAATTATGTAAGATTAAAAGAAACATAAGCAACTATGGGCGGGAATCGAACCCGAGGATCTAGGGTGAAAACACAATATTCCAACCGCTAAAATACAATAGACTTTTGTTCACTTATTGTACAACCACATACATATACGTACAACATTTGCAAATTAACTTCCTAAATATGAGTTTCAAAAAGTAAAACTCATATCCAATACAATTTGGTCAGAAAAACTAACAAATAAATCATTAAGATTGTACTAGTAGGGTATCCACGCGTTGCGGCAGATTCCTGTAATCAAATTGTTAAACAAAATTCGTCTCTGAATCCGCTACTTTGCACGGGTACTATGTTGTATTTAAATATGGACAATTGTTTTTGACAAACCTAAAAACAAATGTGCACAATAATATTGAGACTGAGGGAGATGCAATACGACCAACATTGAAATTCGAATGTCAATATTATGAGCAACAAGCTAACGACATTTATTCAGGACTACTGATTATATAATTGGGAGCTATGGGTACGACACCAAAAGCTTAAAAAATGCAATTAGCTATAGGCCTCATGTAGTAACTTTTCCGGGTTTAGCCCTCGTTTTTTATTATGATCAATGTTCTTGATAATGTAATCTTATATAATAAAGTTACCAACGTTTACAATAAGATGGCGGGCAAACAAGCAACAAGCTGCGCCGCAACCCTTTTTGGATGGCAAAACCAATCCTACTAAAAATAAAGTTTTGTGTCTTAGGGGTCGAAAAATTACTTTGCATAACCCGTTGAACCCTAGTAAAAAACTCCTTTGCTTCCGGTGGTAGGAAATCAAATGTATCAAAAGCAAAAGGGATAAACACGTGTTGATTCTCTAAACAAGTTTTCTCGTGTTTAGCAACTTGTCCTACAACAAACTCATTGTCCCTGATCCCAACAAGAGGGGACACTCTAGTAAGATCCACACAAGCATGTTTCCCCTCGGCCCATCCAAACACAAGTATATCAGCTGGCCGTAAGGTAGACCTCCCTTCGAGTGGATCTGTCAGAAAGTTCACGGGGCCCTCCTTTTTAGAAGAAATTCCAGCTCGTTTAAGAACATCATACAGAACATCCCTAACCAAATCATGCCTATATTTGAAACCAGGTAACTCCTTGCAATGGACCGCATGCTCACCAAAAGAATCCAAACAAACCTTACGGCAAACTGGGCAAGGCTCATCAACCGGAAACAGAGGGATAATTAGCCGGTACTTAAGGATAGTCCGATACTCCAGATCTGACATAAGTTGGCCTAGTCCTTCAATAGGGATAACTGTCAAGAAATTCTAAGCACGGGGAGCTCGGAGACATTCAACCACCGCGTTTTAGTGAGGGGATAAATCAAAGCTTACTCCCAAACTCTTGACAATTTCACTAATAGGGCACACGCCAAAACATTCTGGGCTTTTAGGGGGGGTGTCCTTGTTAGAGAAACCGCTAAGATCGAATTCAGGGAGGGACATGCGCACACGATCCAACGCATATCCATAGTCAGAATCAGCCCCATCAATACCACATCCTTGAAGAATGTGGTCCTGCAAACTCCAAGATTGCGCCCTCAAGACCACAAAAGCATAAGTAGATACATCCTCAGCCGAACATAAACCCAACCCACCAAACCGAATCGGAAGTGATGCTAGCCTCCATTGGAAATCCCCAAAAAAGGACCCCCACAAACCACAATAGCCTCAATCGCCCTCCTAAGGCCATTGTTAAAAATAGAAACAGCTTCCCCTATGTACATAGGTTGGCATGTTCTGAGACTAAACAATAGCTTTGCGATGCCCATGCATGATGAGGGCCCCGTAGCCTTGGGAGAAGACTCATTAGTTCCACGACACGAGATGCCTTTTTCACAGCCAAACTACTAATAAACCTCGCATCCCGGCTAACCGCTCCTCCAAGGAGTTTCACATCTAACGTCGGTCTCCCAATATCGCGGGAAAACAACCCATTCTCCGCCTTCACCCCATTACATGATGGCCAAAAAACTTATGTTTTCTTAATGTTGAGTTCAAGGCCCAGGCGAGGCCCCCTCTGCCCTGATTATATCTATGACTTTCACAACCTCATTAGCGTCTCCGATAATTGTACCATCATCCAAATACCAAGCATGGAAAAGCAGTTGGCAGCAATCCCTGATCCGATGAACAAGTGGGTGCAAAACTAAAGCAAAAATAAGAGGCCCTAAAGGGTCCCCCTGCTGAACTCTAGTCGTGGACCAAATATGGTCATCACCCACATATAACCTCGCTGACTGACCATATAAAAAATCCACCCATAGGGAAATAGAGGGGCATCGAGTCTGAACCTCATGCAGGAGGGTAGTCCGATCCACCAAGTTGAAGGCATTAGAGAAATCAACAGTAAGCATAGCCAATGACCCATCCGAGTGAAACTTATTTAAGAATCTATTCGCGCCATGGAGCACGGCCTCTGCCCCGCTTGGGACTCCCACCCCAAACTGAAAGTCCCCAACGTATTTGGACATCTCCTTTCTGACACCCCTCATAGCCACCTTAGAGGCCAACCTCCTCTAAATCGGGCCTACGGCAATATGCTTGATCCTATTGTCCCGTTTGAGCAACGGCGTGAGGGGCGCATATGCCACAAGCTCCGTCAAAACCTTAGGGCACCTCTCCTCCAACAAGAAATTAACCACCACAGAGATAGCCTTGAGTAACCCAACAACGATCGCCGACCCCTCACCACATAATGCATCTAAAATATGTTGGGCTCTCAATCCGTCCCGCCCACAAGACGTCCTTTTTGGGAAAGATTGAATACACCCAAGAACGTTATCAATGTCCACAACAAGAGGAGGCTCTGAGGGCAATGAACCAGGCATAACGGGAGGGGGCAGTATGGGGGTGCTTAGCCAACAACGCTGTCAAAGTATCCGTACCGAAAGGTGCCACCCCTAAAGAGCATAAAACCTTAACAGCGGCAGTGAAGTGCCCGTTCGATACTTTCCTCAAACATTGTTTAACATTGGTGCCCATAGTTGAGCTATCGGACCCAGATACACGGTCATCCTTCCCCGATACCACCCTTAAAGGTTGGGCAAAAAGCGATGGAATAAGTTCAATAAACCCATCCCCACCCCAAACTGCCAATGCCCGTTGAATACTATGGCATTGCAAAGACTTCCTGTTACCAGACCTGCGCTCCCGACGGTTAGAAGGCCTAAAAACACGCAACATGCAACGTAGTAGCAACAAAAGTTTAACCCACGCCTCAATAGACGTCGGTGTAGCCGCCACCTTACCCAGAGCAGCAGGTAAAGCATGAGAAAATGCCATACGACAACTATGAAGGATGCTCTTAACCGTCGTGATAGGTAGGGAGAACACACGGTCAAGGAGAACCTCATCCACAACCACCCCTCTCAAAGGAACCACTTCCCTCCTAACCTGTGGTCTAACGATCCCTAATATGATCTCCTCCACATCTCCCGCTACCCACTTGAACCGGGTCATCCCATCAGTATGATGGCATGCCCGGCTGAGAGCATGTAAACGCATGCCCGACCTCACGTTAAGGAATTATGATTAGCCCATAAGATCACAGAAAAGGGAGCCCAAAATTTTCAATTCAAAATCAAAATACATGGCACCTATCGGCCCGTTAACTTTATAATCTTCGTTAAACAAATGTAGTTCTCGTGTATTAAATAGCAACAATATTGTACTTATTATTTGTATTTATACAATTAAAATATATAAAGAAAGAACTCAATACAGATTAAAGGGTTGTCTGAACATTTTATATTACATACAATATTCTTCTCCCCTTTAAACCAACATCTACATACAATATTCACATGTTGTGAACCACTCACTTTTTATAATAAATTATAGGATATATAAATTAAAATGCGCCCACCCCCCTAAAATGATCAAAACAACGGCCCCTTAAAAATAAAATATGTGACCGCCCGCCAGTACACCAAAAACGCACCTGGAATCTTGAGAAAACAGGTGACTATTTCTGACTTTTTGCAAAAATCCATTTTGGGTCCTATGACTAAAAAGTGTAGATATAGAAATAAGATAAGAGAAGAGAATAAGAGATTGACCACAATAATTTGTAAAGAAGTCAATTTTTCCCTCGTGCTAGTGTCAATGAAGTTAAAACAATTCCAATAAGCCATTGTCCAAAAAAAAAAACCCGAAGTTGTGAATTTTCGAAACCTAAATTTTGATCTAAAAACAACATTCACCTCCCTATAAGATTCCATCAATAATACTTATTTACTCGAGTTCTAAAAAAACAACACAACACACCTAAAAGAATGTTGGTCGACAAACCCAAACACCTTCGCATGGAGTTCTCCCGGTCCCCCCCATAACTTGGAACAAACTTTCCTTCTCTTCCCCCACAATCAAAGTTTACAATAGCCCATGGAAAATGTGTCTTCCCATTCTCGAACATCCCCAACCAATTGCATCAAATGCAAGGGATGTTTGACACTAACAACTTTGGACCCATGAGATATTAAGGACCAAATGTTTGAGTTATTGTTCCCCCCACCCCCCCCCTTATATAAATAGAATGTGTTTTCCTTGGAGTCAATTTGGAACCCGACGAATGGATCAAGGATAGCGGATGTTCCAAACATATGACGGGCAACCGAAAGCTCTTCTCCACTTACAAGGCATACAATGGAGGTAACGTTATTTTTGGTAGTAATCTTCGCGGGAACATCATTGACAAAGATACAATTTCTAATGACTCTCTTAAAATAGATAATGTAGAACATGTTGATAATCTAGGATTTAACTTGCTAAGTATAGAACAAATATGTGATAAATAAGTGAGAGTAACTTTTTTTTCTTTTCTGAAAACATGATAGTGAAATCGACTAAGGACGGTTAAATGATATGTATATGTACTTAGAAGAAGGCTTAATATGGTTGATGAAAATTAGGAAAATAAGTCCCCTAAGGATCAAATTTGTCTAGCAAACGAATTGATGATAATTCCACTTATGTGGCATAGGAGATTAGGTCACGCAAATATGCGTCTCATTCAATCGATAGCTTCTAAGGAATCTACGAACCATCCCCTAGAAAATGTCATATGAAAACCTCAACCAAAGAACCCTTAGATCACAAGGCCCAAAAACCTAAGTAACTTTTAATGTTTTTTAAAATACTCTACTAACCCATATAACCTAAAAATGTGAATGAAAAAGCCTTAGGAATTGAAAGTTAGATAGGTCCCGCCATCAATTCATTTTGCTAACGACGTTTTTTGGGAGTTAGATTTTCCAAACAACTCTAGAATATGACCAATTAATAGGAACTAATGGGTGTTTTAGAAATAAGTTAGACGAGAACGGTGTTTGTTTCTCTTCCTTGTTTCTCGAAAATAAAAGGCTACATTAGTTTTGCTCAAGGATACAACCAACAAAGAGGGCATTCGATTTATGGATGAATTATTGCCAAACTGTTTTGCTAGAACTTGAAGTCTATTTAGGATATTATTATCTTTAATGCTTAGTGCCTTAGATTTTTAAAAATTTATTCTAAATGGATGTAAAAAAAGTGCAATTCCTGAATGGTTTTAAATTAATCAATGAGGAGGTATAAACGTGGCACAACCTCTGGGAATTTCAATTGATTTTGAAAAACCGATCCATGTTTTACAAATAATAAAATATGGGGGGGGGGGGGGGGGGGGGGGGGACATAGCGTTTTCGCATATATGTGAGGGGGGGGGCTTGATTTACAAGCACCCGACAACTTGGTATGATAGATTAAAAAAAGCTTTCCCTTATAAACATGAATATAAAATGGGAATGTAGAACAATTTTTTTTTTAACCTAAGAAGAAAAAGTTTCAAATCCTCATCATTTGTTCAAATATATGTCGATGTGACATTATATTACGGTTCGACTTGTCCAAGAACATAATGGTGATGAATTTGGCCAAAAATCATGCATTAACGAGTTTCGAGATGAGCGCATGATTGTGGTGAACTTAACTCTTCTTCCTTGGATTACAAATTAAACAAATTGAAGACCGTATATTAATCCTTATAATCAATCTAAAGATATATTAAAGAAAATGCTTAGAAATTTTGTCTAGCAAGAATCCTAAACCAATGAAAACCCTACTAAACTCCCATGTCCTCCGATACCTAACTCACGAAAGAATAATTGAATGTGAGTTGTAGATAGTACCAAGTATCGAGGCATATAGATAGTCCCTATTATTAAAACCTAAAACAGGCAAGTAGGCCTGAATATACCAAATGTTTTTTTTTTAAGTGTCTGCCTTCTAGTGTCCGCTTATCCCACAATGAGGCTACCCAAAACCCTCTCACCTTGAAAGCGGTTTAAAAAAAACGTATCCTTTCTGATACATTAAAGGCACTAACGGCACTTAGGATATGGTTAATCCTAAGGGTACCCGTCATAGAAAACCGTAAGTATATTGCCGACTCCTGATCATGCGGGAGATTATAGTGGAACCTAAGAGCACATCGGTATATGTACGATCGTGTGTGGGATGGGTTGTTTGACATCTTGGTTCTCCGAAGAAACAAACCCCTCTTCGCTATAATATCCAACTACAGAAGTAGAAGGAGGACCGAAGCCGAATACGCGTAAGTCGCTAGAAAGGCATGTCAACAGCACTGAGGATGAAACAAGCTCATCCATCGACTACGATGTTAATGACTTAGAGATTTGACGACGTCCCATCAGTGCGACAACAAAGGGCCACGATTTGACCTTAAGCAAAAAACCCGTGCAAACATTCCCTCGGTACCAAACACAGTCGAAATAACGTCACCACTTCCCTTGGGTGATAATGTCCAGAAAGGACATATTCTCATCAAAAAAGTGGCCGTCCTCGTGAGCAACATTTCTTCGCCGATTATTTCCTCTTACTACAGAACCCCTTAAAACCACGTGAAATTGGTTTAAAAAACTAGATATCCTAACGTCCTTGGTTAGTAAAAATTGATGGAACCAACATTCCATAAATCAATAGTTCCTCTTCTATTTCTTTCTTCCCTCAAATTCCTAGTTCGTGTATCCATTCCGTGTCGTTGACAACTTATATGCTTTACAATCCGAAGTACTTTAACATGTTGATTCGCGAAATGCAAAATTAAAAACCGTCAACTGACTCCCCTACGTTAAAATTTTCGGTCAAAATTTAATGTTTCAAAAAAAAAATCATTTTTGCCTTGAGGGCGGGGGCCCCCATATAGGCGCCCCCTACATATATTGGTTGGACCGCCATCAGCAAGACGAACAAAAAAAACAGGGGACACTAAAACCAAAAAATATCAAAACGTGAAAAACCAACACCCCTTACGATGCTTTCCATTGACAAACATCGAACCAAAACCCATAAAAACTCAAAATCAACAACCATTTAAAAACTTCAATTGAAGATCAAAATCAAGAACTAATAATCATTCCTAATAGTGCACAAAGAACTTTCCATCAATTGTAAGGTCATATCAATCTATTTTCTTTCAATTTGAGTCTAGGGTTTCATGAATGAACATAGGCGCGCGCGAGCGAGAATTGGGACAAAATTGGGGATTTTTAATTTTTTTCTCTTTTCCAACCTTTGTGGCAATTAAGAATACTAGGATACAAATGTATAACAAATGCTTTCTTTCCCCGTAGATATAGGATTTCCATTAATTAGTGAACTGTTTTTGAAAAATTGATTCGAAACCAAAACCCTAATTTTATTTTTAAATCACTCACGTTAGGAACACAATAAAATTGTTGTTAAATAGCTCTTGAGCGCCACATACAACCTAAAAATCTATATCTCTCAGAACGGACATATCATAAGAATGGTTTTCAGTAAACTAAATTTCTATTTATTATTCCGAGATACATAATTCATATGATATTTTTCATTTGAACACGTGTCTATCTCTTTGGTTGAGCAAAAATCAAACCAAGGAGCGTTTGATAACTTCTTTAGGATGTTATAATTTGGGTTGAGTTAAATCGTTACTACCACCAGTTTGTTTGCATATAGGCACACACTAGGCACCGAACTCAAAACAATCAATAACATAGTACTCACTAGAAATCTTTTCTTTTTCCAAGTTTTGGTTTTACTAAAAAATTAACGACTATCTTTCATTAGGTAAAATGGAGTTCGAAGATGAACTAATCTAACGGGTTTACAAAATCAGCACAAAACTATCCTCATTCTTTTGTAATCCCAAAATACAAAAACATATTTAGGGATCCATGAAACCCTTGGGTTCAATCCTTTCCCATCCTGAAATCATTACCTAATATCTTGTGAAGTAGCGTCAAGTGTTTGATGTCAAATGATGATTGAAATCCTTTTTCTTTCTAGAAATATGCAGAAATACGACGAAGAAATATTATCTATTCTCTGTTCTTTAACTTGAATAAATTCAAGTACGTGTATAATATGTCTACATTATAATTACATGTTTTCTATGTGACTTTTAGTAGACATTTTTAGTTATCTAAATGCATTAAATCCTTGGCCAAATTAACATGATTTATTTCCCTTTAGTTTTATATTATGTGGATACTTGAAGTTGATCGAAAATGCAAAAACCAAAAATCATTCCACTCATTGACCCACCATCAGGAAAAGGGATTAAACTTTATGAAAAAAATTTTTTTTCTTTTCCCGAAAACCGCACCAGAAAACGTAAAACGGCCCCCTAAAAGGTTAGGCGGCGGGGGGGGCCCCCTGTTATATATTTTTCTTTCACGGGATCTTTGGACTTTATAAAAATTTAGTACTAGTAAGCGGAAAGTCCATTAAGACAATAAGGGAACCGCCATCACATAGAAGTAACTAAACGATAAAAGCGAGATATTCCTGTCCCCGTATCACCTTGTCTGCATCTTTGTACCATATTCTTCTTTCCATCAGGTCTAGCAGAGCTGTTCGCCCTTATGCGTCTTCCCTTTCCTAAAACTAAAAACACTTTGCCTTTTAGAACTTTTTTTTTACACAGGAAGGCAAATAAACTATGACAAATGAATTATACCAAAAACCATGTCTTTCCCAAACTCTTCTTTAGTATAAACATGCATCCATTTAATTTCCATCTCAATGCCACGAGCTCTACGTTCCATCTATAGAACATCTCCTTACAAAGTCATCAATGTCCATTTCCTAACACCATCTGCAACTCGTAGACCACTCCACGAAAACCATCAAAAAGAGAAATTCTTGGAACCTTAGGGAGTACAATGCCATAATGCCTTCAATCCTTTCCCAGCGCAATACACCAACTCTTTTTCTCCCATTATCCTACACCAGAATAGGAACCATTCAAACCTCGCTCTTAATCCCTCTAAGATAATTGTCACTACTGCTATATCATCGCACTCAAACTCCTCCAAATCGTTTGATACTACCGGAACTTCCTATGCTTCCTTCCCTCTTAACTCATCTAAATCTACATCCTCAGTACTACCGGTCTATAAATCTTCTCTAACTCAAAATCATAGTATGGAACTTGCAATTTCACGAACATGTAACTCCTACACGACTTATCAAAACTCTTCTTAGAGATCAATTATTCCAACGTGCAATTGGAGTCAACTATGTTCACGCTCCCTCCTCACGCGCGGGTCACAACTGAGAAAATGCAGTATATACCTCCTTTTCCTTTAGGACCTGCAAATCAAATTTTCATTCTAGAACTTTTGTCATTGTTGCCTAACAAAGTGGGAGGTAGGCGTTTGGTACATACTTAAAGTATTCATATCCTTAAAAGATGACGCTTAAACTCGAATCAATAATCTTCCAATCATCATTGGAGCCCTCAACTCTTTTTTTCTTTTGTTTTCCGCCGTTCCAATTCATCGCATCACATTAACTAACCATATAACATCTTCGCTTGAAACATTCCTCATGGGATTCAAGAATCTAGTCTACTAGTTTACTTTTCCATTTAAAATGCTATATGTGGAAAATTTAAATTAATGTTGTGTTTTAGAGTTATATTTATGATTTATCCCTTTCTCAGATACCGTGTATCATCATATATATTGTCCTTCGTGCGCGTTATATAGATTTCCCCCCTTTCCGAGGAGACAATTTATGAATTTAAAAAAAATGGCACAATTTTACATATATGAGTTTTTAAATATTGTGGATATACTCTTAAGATATTGTCATGGCAATTAATTAGGGAGCACCTTGAGAGCGAGGAGTTATAATAAAAAATAAACCTTTAGTTTTGTAGCAAAACAAATTATGCCATTTAAGAATCGATTACTTGGTGGCCGCTAGAACAAGGGGAGCTTTTATTACATCAAAGGGGGAAGTTCTTTTATTAATCGTTCGATGATATCTTTCCTCTCATAGCTTCACGACTACGAATTACTAAATTCCGTTTGAACGATTCAACCTTTGGGTGTCGACAAAAAGGGTAAGGAAATAGATATTAAACAAGTCATTAATAATTTATAAACTTCTATTTTATTAAAATAATACTAAGAGTATGAGTGTTTTGTGGTCATCTAAGCAAAAAGGGGATGATTAGTTAATAATTAATACAAATATATGTCTAAGAAAAACAAACGTAATATTATGATTTTTCGATCGGATCTCAATGTTTGATTAATGAACAAAAATGTAAAACGTTTACCACGATACAAAAATTAAACGTTTATAAAATTACTAAACTGCATGAAAATCATAATTTTTCTAAGATTAATCACATTAAAAGGTATGGAATTAAATTAAATCATTTAAACCAATGATTAGTGATGCAAACGAAATATTTTCCTTATGAACTTTTAACATTTCTACAAATGTGTTTTTATAAAAATATAAAAACATAAATATTTATTTAATTAAAAGAAATGAGTTTATTAAAAACTATATAAATTTGGAGATTCAAAATTTTGCATCGTCCGCAAAATAGAAGGTTCTATAAATAAAATAAACAAATACCTTCTACGACACAAAAGGATCAAAAGAGAGCGGAGTTCTAGTGACAAGCACTAAACCTCTATAATATAATAAGGGACTACTCGACGAGGACTACTGCATAGCACATGCCCGTGATGGCAAAAAATCTAACGGTCATAGTTTTGATCTACTTCCTAATAGAATACTTTGGGCAAACCCACGCATCTTGAAAAATTAGAATCATGCATTGCCACCGAAATTTTTTCAGCATCTGTTATTCGTCGTCTTCCGTTTTGCGGCATCTTTCTTTTAACCTTTCTTTCTGAAAGCGACATAGATCTGTGATCACTAACAGTATATTAGATCTTTGCGTTTCAAGTTGATATAGATTCTTTTGCCCTGCACTTGTCTTTGTCTTTCTTACCACCTTTCTCCCTATCCTATAGATCTTTATTTCTTACCCCGTCTCTTTCCCCCTTTCCTTCTTTCCTCTAATCAAGTGCAAGAGAAGAACAAATCGTAAATTCCTTCTCATAAAACGGAAAGTGTTATCAGATCAAGTGATCTATCCACTTTCGGGGCTCGCTCAAGATCACAAATCTTCAATTACATATATTTATGTTTTGTGTAGACATTGATTGTGTGTAGAATCCAAAGTGTGTAAATTGTTGTATTGGTATGATAATTGGATTGTAGTGTCAATCACAAAGGGGTATATATAATTCTTGTATGGTTGTAAGACTTAGTGAATGTCCCTTTAGGGAGAATGTCCTTATCTCGTCAAAGGGTATATATACTAGGATATTCGTGAGTGGAGAGGAAGACTTAAGTGGGGGTGATTGTCTTAGATTGGTTCTAAAAGCTAAGGTTAGGACTCCGACATCTAGCTTAGTGTCGGAAAAGGAAAGTAAGCGACACGTGTTAGAACGGTTTTCCATCCCTCCTCCAACTCCCCCCCTCAAACGCATCAAAGGGAGCTATGTGATCCATAGTGAAATCTCGTAGTGGAGTAATTCGGTGGAGTGGAAAGTAGGAACTAAAGAGTGCTTCGTGCGGAAACCACTATAAATTTTGGGGGTTGTCTTGGTTTGATCGTTTCTTGTCTCTATGCTTCTTTTATTGTTATTGCTACTTAGAGTTTCAGCAATCATATTAGATAATTAGGTGTGATTCATATTGTTGATTGAATTGACTATATAAGCTTAAACTTCACATCTAACATTTCTAAAGCAAAAAGTTTTTAAATGTCTGTGGTAAATTAACCAACGGTAATAAACTATTTAAAACCTCCTCCGCCTCTTCACTCTAGTTCGCTTCAAATAGGATAGCACAGAATGACGATAAAGGCTTTACACTCACCAATGATACTGAAAAGCGAAACACTAGATAAAAGATGGCTTCGCTTAAATGGGTTGAAATGCCGCACGTATAGAAGACCCCGGCATTGCGCAGTAATAGATCACCTCATTTCTGCACGGAGAACGCCGGTTTTATTCTAGAAAAAAACGAAGGCTAGAACCCAACAATCTCTGCAACAAAAATAAAAATAGGAAAAATTTGGCAAAGCAACTTAGTAGAAAATAACATTGTAAAGTGAAAAACGACTTTATGCGAAGCTGCCGTGTTAATTACATAGGAAAAAAATTACCTTCCTTTAACTATATCTCGTAAGAGCAAAGTTGGTCAATAGCACAAAACCACCATAGAAGTTAACAAGAGGGTGTCAAAGAGATCTAAGAGCAATGGTATAATTATACTATTTAGAAATGTTGTAAATAGCCAAAACACTTATCAATTAATATACTGAAATATAACGTGATAATATAAGAAGATGGGAATGTTGGTAGTATGACTTAAAGTATATATAAATAGTACACTGAAAGTAAAATAAGAAAGGTAGAGGATTGATAAAGATTGAAATAATCAAAATAACTCAGATTAAGAAGAAAGTAAGCACTTAGTAAATAATGAAAGTAATAAAATATTCAATATCGATAGGCTGGTCTACGGATACAAAAAATTAACAATAACTTAAAAAGTAGTATGTTAGACTTCGAAGATTTCATCCTAAAACTGGAGCAAGGGTTTTGAAAAGAGTAAAAAACGCAAATACACAACATCGCGACCACAAGAGAAAATGCCTCATAGGAAACTTCCAATTAACTTCTATTATCATAGAACAAATACTATCATGCAAAGTTGGTTAGAAGACTAATGAAACACTAGCAAGAATATCAAGTTTCGCTAACCTCCATGATGTTCAACGCATATGGGGGTCCCTTGTCCCTCAATCGTTTCCGTTACATGTGTCAAATCCAAAAACGGTATGCAAGTAACCTCTATATGGAGCAGAGCCATGAGATAATGTGGGGAGCACAAATGTTTGAGTTACATTGGATTTATAGGTATGTCTAAAAGTCAAAGGTAGAACCCAGATGAATAAGAATCAAGGATAGTTGGGCTGCTCAAGACACATGACAAGGGATAGACAAAGATCATCGTAGATTCACATCCTACAAGACTATCAGACGGGGTAATGTATTATTTTTTCAGTGAAACCCGACGAAAGGTCAAGAATCTGTCAAGAGGTACAATCACTCATTAACTACTCAGGAATAGGCTCAAAACTCACCATATCATGACGTAAGTCACATAGAAAATTTAGGGATTATCTACATTAAGATATCGAATTTATAGGGCAAATTTGAGATAAAAAATGGCAAAGTAACTATTTAGCTGAAAATCGTAGGCGAAAATCATGTAAAAACGACATTACCACATATAGGAAGAGGAATTTAGGGAAAAATTGGTCTTTATCTGCATAATGAAAATGGAAACTCTGACTCTCCAAAAGGATCATTGCCTTTGCTTAAACCTCAATAGATTGATCAGCATCTTTCGACTCTTATGTGTCAATCGAAGTATTGGTCACGCTAAGTATGGCCGACTTATACAAAATCGCTAATGCATCTAGAAGAGGAACTATGAGTCAAAAGGAAAAGAAAAGAAGCTTGTAAGGAATTTTTTCCTAAAAAAAAAAATATTTGAAAGTTATTTTCTGCAAATGCTTTTGTAATATTGGAAAACAAATACACACAAAAATCATAAAAACATAAAAATAATGGTTTTCCATTCACGACTAACACACTAAATGTCTAGAACCTGTTTTGCACTATAGAGGCGTTGTTTTTGGTCGCATGCGGCATGCCTAGAACAGACTAACGGAGGGATATTTCTACAACTTTCGTCGAATTTTCACATTTAGAGAATTTTTTGACGTTTATAGGCTCACATGTTTCTCTATTGAGAACATAACATACTGTCATTAACTACTATTGGTGAGTAACTAATGGGTAACCAAGGAATAATGCCTTCTCTGTTGGATTTAGAAGGTCAAGATCTAGGCGAGCTAGTCTTTCAGTATAAGAATAAAGCTATATTGGCAACCAAAAGACGTTTGAAAATTATTCAAAGGAGGCAGTTTTTTCTCTTTGAAAAGCTCATAAGGATTCTTTCCTAGGAAAGGGCTAATAAGAATCTTATTTAAGATATAAGTGGAGGTGTCGACGGCATTACACCCAAAATTTTGAGGAATAAATTGTTCATTAAGCATTGTTCTAGTCATATTCTTTGCAAAAGTCTGGTTTTTAGTTTATATAAGGTATTTTTTATATTACATTTAAATATTTTATTTTTTTTTTTTTTTATTTTGTTCTTTTTATGTTTTTTTTTTTAAATTTACTTTTTTATTATACTTTTTGTTACGTTCTAAAATCTTAAGCTTTGTCCCCAATATTGATTTTAAGTACATGGAAGCCAAAAAATTTATATGTGATAAAAGACCAGGGGGTGGGTAGCCCGGGGGGCGGGGGGGGGGGGGGGGGGCCCCCATCAGGGGAGGGGCGGGGGAGGAAAGTAGGCTCCCAAAATTTTTGTATCTGTTCCCGTTATCAAATTCCTGACCATGGATTCGTGCTTATGTAGAATAAAATATGCTAACGGGCGTTTTGAGTTTAAATTCTTTTTAATTAACTTAAAAATGTTCAAAGTGGTCAAAAGCTTCATTTTTTTTTGTGTTTAAAAAAAATCATGTCCTATACGTATATCTTGAGTTAGTCGTCGACAATGACCAAAAGTGTAGAAACAATGGCCACCGGTAGTTTTAAGCAACAATAAATAGATGCCGAAATGGACCAACAAGTTCCTATGAGGCAAAGATCTCTAGTCTGCTATGACATTTAAGTGGGGTTGAAACCGAGAAAGCCGGGGGGGGGGGCGATTATTTTATTAGGTTTAATGATTTTGTTGTTTAGGGGGGTGGGTGTGTTTTCTGGGGGGTTCTTGTTTCCCAATATTACAGCATTGGCAAAAATAAACTTTCCCCAAATTTTTATTGTTAAGGAAAATTTTCTGGCATTGATCAAGCTCAGTTAAGATGATAGGCGATTGTATAAGTCGACGATATTTTAGCGCTTGAGCCCAATTCTGGATGGGCCATAAGGTCGAAGTATCAGTCTATTGAGGTTAAGCAAATGTACTATCTTTTGTATGAGTTTCTCCCATTTTGCCGCATTATGAAAGATCCAATTTTTTCTTCATTTTTTTTCGTTTTTTCTTTTGTTTTTTTTCTTTTTTTCTACTTCATTCCTTTTTTTTCCTAATTCACCCCCTTCCTATAGGATAATGTCTGTTTTTTAGATTTCGCTACCGATTTCTACATACAACATACTTATGGATGGCATCTTTTTTAAGTAATCTCTAATTTGTGCCTTATTACTAAGTAGACATAGCATCGCATAAGAATTTTCGTCTATGTGATTAGGGGTCATTGAATGTGGTGAAGAGAGATAATGAGTTGATTGTACCTTCTTCGACGATCTTTGGCTTTCCTGCGTTTTCCTCCACTGAATACTAACAGTAGCCGCCCGTCTTAAATAGTGCTTGTAGGATGTGAAGAGATCTTTGTTACCTGTCATGTGTCTTGAGCAGCCACTATCCTTGATCCATTCATCTAATTCTAACTTGACTTTTTAGGACATACCTATAATCTAGCAATGTAACTCAAACATTTGGTCTGCCGCAATATCTCATGGGTTCCATTTAGAGTTATGCATACCGTTTGGTTTGACATCATGTAAGGAAACGAGGACAAGACTCTTTCCATTGTTGAATCAATAGGAGGTTTGGAACTGATATTCTGTTGTGTTTCATAGTCTAACCACTTGATGAGATAGTTACTTATTTATGTATATAGAGTATTGAGTTCGCTATGAGGCATCTAGGGTGTGTTGGATTTTACTCTTTCTCAAACCCTTTGTGCTCCAAGTTTTAGATTGGTGGTTTTTTGACAACGTCTTAGAGATGTTAAAGAGGATTTTCCTAGTTAGGTTAACACGGAGGTCTTTTTCTTACAATGTTAATTTCCTAAGTTCTTTGCTTTGTTTTCTAGTTTCTTGTTTAGGGCAGAAGTCGTTCTGTTCGTTAGTAACTAACGCGGTTTCTCCAGGTGGCAGAGGGAACAGGCAATGCCGTTCTATAGAGGGCATTTCAAACATTTTTTAGGAACCAACATTTTCTTGGTTCGTATTGCTATAAAAGCTATGTCCATCTGTGTTAGGTTACTATTTGAAAGGAACCTAGAAGGGGGGGGTAAATAGTACGATGGTTAATTTAACCGTTTTAAAAAACTGCTTAGAAATATTGTTAGATTCGAGTATATGTCAATCAATCACCAATATGAATCACAACTTTAAATATTCTGATTATGATGAACTAAGTAAGGTGCAATAATCAATATAAGAGATAGAGACAGAAACGATCAAACGCAGACACCAAAAATAATAGTGTTTCCGCAACGAGCAACTCTTCAGTTCCTAACTCCACTCAACGGCCGAGTTATCTCCCACTGCGAGATTCACTATGTCAACAAGCTCTCCTCGCCGCTTTATGCGGAGAGAAAACCGTTTTACACGTCGCTTACTTTCTTTTCCGACACTAAGCAAGATGTCGAGGTCCTAACGGCTTAGCTGAGAAGCCTAAATTCAAAGGACTTTCACTAAGATCTTTACACAACTCACAAGATATATACTACCTCTTGGATTAGACACACAATCGCAAATCATACCATATACACAATTTACACACTTGGATCTACACACAATCCAATTTACACAACAACACTATAATTTATGTAAGAAGATTTTGTGATCATTGAGGAGAGAAGATTGATATGATCACTTATGATAACAATTCCGTTATATAGAAGAATCATGGTTCTCTTCTCTTGCACTTATGATTAGAGCAAGAAGAAAGGGGGAAGAAAGAATTAATTCACTTGAAAACAAGATCAATATATGTTAGATGGATCATGATATGTTGTTTCAGAAAGAAAGGTAAGAATAGAGAAGAACTAGATTCAGAAAAATCGATGGCAAGGATGGTTCTATTTTTCAGATGGGGTGGCCCAGTATTTATAGGGACAAAAAAATGACCGTTGCTGGTGGCAGTCTCGGCGGTCCCTTATATATAAGGGGGCCGCCACTAGACTCCGCTCCCTTTTTTGTCCTTTTGTGGTGAAGGTTGTATCTGTTATGGAACCTTCCATTTTGGGGGGAAAATTTGAAATTCAAATTTTATGTTTTTAATAAAACATTTCTTTTAATTAATAAATAATTTGTTTTTATATTTTTATAAAAACATTTTTGTGGAAGTATAAGATTTAAGAAAAAATTATTTTCTTGATCACTAATCATGTTTAATGATTTGTTTATCCATACCTTAAGTGATTAATCATAGAAATAGAATTTTATGATTATTAATTTATGAACGTTTAATTTTATCGTAAACGTTTTCACATTTTGTTATTATCAAAACATTGAGAGGTCGAAAAATATAAATAACGTTTTTGGACATTATTTGTATTAACAAAGTTGTTTAAACATTTGCACAAGAATCCAACATTATCAAAATAATACATAAAGTATTGCTATTTTTTTATCATCTTCCACCCATGATATGCTTTCTTAACCACCACGTTCTTAACCATTATTTACTGTCGTTATCACCTCCATGTACATCATGGAGCTAGCTAAAAGAAACATAAAACCCGAAAAAATATACAAAGATGAACACTAACAGGTGAAGACGCATTGGTAGGCCGCCGATATTAACCCGAAAAGTAACAAATTACGATATGCAAGCAAACTATAGTACTTGCACATGAACTACTTATGTTTTACTTTTGGGGAAAGTGAGTGTGTGGCTGTTGTGTAGCCAAGCTTGGGTATAGAACCCTCAAATACTGTGTCGTTTTGATTAAAAATCCACTTTTTGTCATTCTTCCTTTTTCATGTGATTCAAGATTATGACACAAGGTTACAACTAACGTTGTTTTGTTACTAATTTCGTAGGGTTCTTCAAGAATCCCATAGTGAAAACTGCATATGTAATAGGAATAAGCAGTGATTCCTTGAGCTCGATAAATGATAATGGTTACAACTAA
The DNA here is from genome assembly GCA_026074375.1 of Tanacetum coccineum. Classification (NCBI taxonomy): domain Eukaryota; kingdom Viridiplantae; phylum Streptophyta; class Magnoliopsida; order Asterales; family Asteraceae; genus Tanacetum; species Tanacetum coccineum. Next base: position 38,015 of record BQNB010001374.1, on the reverse strand, counting down.
CGTTGTTTTGTTACCAAATGTCTGAGAGTAATTTAACAAATGAAAACTAGCTTGGGGCTTGTAACAAATGTCTGAGAGTACTTTTGTAACAAATGAATTTAATTAGCTAATTGGTTCAGTTGGTTGGTTGTTGAAAGTAGTTCAATGGAACACTTTTTAATGAGATGAAAGAAGATAAAGATGGCTGTGAAGATACACTTAATGATACTACAACTTGTTTAACTTGAAGTACATTTTTGAGGAGACGAAGATGATCTATTAGCTACAACAAAAGATTTTGACCTTTATGACTTGCCATTGTGATATTAAGATAAGCTAAAAGCAACAAAGGGTCTAACATTCAGATCGAAAAGGGGTTGAGCTGTTTGGCTAGCACTACTTTTGACATTACGGTTCTATGTAATATTTTTTGTACTCGCGGTATGTCAATTTTTTGCAATCTTCTGAACTTTACATGTAATATTATGTAACTTGATATCGTTCTCTAAATTTCTTTGTAAATCTTAATTGGTTATTCTTTGTATATGTCTCATTACACTTTATTTCACAATATCTTTGAAATGGGAATTGCAACATAATTGTTCAAAACAGACTTGTCAAATGGGAATTATAACAGTTTGTTGCAGAGTTATCTAAATATGCAGAGAATACAGATTGTGTAATGGGAATTAATGGATTAAAAATTTAGGCAAACAAGTTCAACAATGTAGCATATACTAAAGATGTATAACCAATTAAAAACACAACATTCGGGCAAGTATACCCTATTCGAGTGTAATATAGTATTGGGTAAGTCCAGGTCGTTCCACGGGATTTGTAGCAATTCACAGATTGTTTATCAAGTAACAAAGCTAATTGATTGTCAAGGATCAAATAGCCAAAACGTATGTATAAAGCAATCAAGGAACAAGACATGATCCATATAACATAATAGATAGAGATAGAGCAAGACTTTATATAAACAAAGCATACAAGTCATATATTATGGGTAATCATAATAAGAAGCATATCTACTAATGATAACATAGAATCCTTTCGGCCTATATACTACATTATCATGAGCGCATTAGGAATGGTTTATATCAAATATGCATATAAAATGAATTCTATCCTAACCTGGGTCCGGATAACGAATCAACATAAAGAAGGTATTAAACAGTAATTCTACTTGGGTTTGTTTTATTCAATTTAACCGCACAATTCACACAGTATGCATATTGACACGCCAATAGACAAACGGTTCAAAATACATCAAATACATTAACCCTTTCCATCCTATTTTAATTGCAATGATATACCAAAAAGATAAACAAGGATTCCAAGTAAAGATAACATCGAATTACATAACCATGTAAATTAATAAGTCAATAGAAAAATCATCCATGAATCATATAAAGTTTCACATATGAGAACAAAGTAATCAATACCAATATTCGACTAACATAACCACACGACATTACGTCCCAAAATTCTAACAATTACATATCGGCCAACAACCTAAATTCTACTGCGATAACCCAGAATATAACCAAGTAACATTCTAGGAAATCCTGCAACGTGTCAACCAAATAGAGTGTTTGGTAACTAGATTTAAATGGTATGATATTTAGGAGAATGTGGTGTAACCTCTAAAGAATCAAAGTAAATGTGTTTTAGATTCTGGAAATGGATGATACGTGGAGCTAGTGGGTGTTTAGAACTTTGAAAATTAAATTGTAACCATTCCGTAATTTCCAGGTCATTTAACGACGTCAGCTATTTTACTAATTATTATTTTTTTCGTAAGCGTATTTACTTTAATATCTATTATATAGTAAAATCGCGTAACACATAAAAATCAACAATTAACGGAAACGGACAACCACGAATTAAAGTTTTCATCAAGCAAGCAATATATTATTTTTACGAAAGTAATAATCAACTTTTTATATTTTATTTTTATTGGTTGCGTAAAACGTTTACGTTTCGCAATTAAATACATTTAGGCATACCCGGAAGCACCAAAACTTTTCTACGCTTCAACAAATACCCACATTTATACCCAATACCTAAAAATAACAAAATATCTTACATATATACATGCATAAACCGGATTTGGTGTTTACACATCAAGAAATATCACAAAAATCTCAACTTGGTCTTTTGTACATCACTTGCCATTAAACCTAGCCATACCTCCCATTCTTTTAACCAAAGACTTCCATGTTTTACTCATCTTGTCTCATGACTTATACATGTATTCTTTGACTAGTCATTAGAGTATATAAGGCCTTTACTAGTGAAATACACACACACTTCTCACTTTCAAGGTGTAAAACACACAAAATCTCTCTTCCCCCTCCTCTCTAGCTCACGGCAACCACAAGACCAACACCAAATCCATACCAAATTTTATTTAACACATTTACATACATTCCTACAACATATCTAAGATGTCCTAAGAAGATTTTAATGCTTGGTTAAGTCTTTACAAGTGTTAAGCAAGAAAAATGGAAGATTAGGGTTTAGGGTTTCAAGATCTTGCAAGGTTAGGTTTATAATCTAAACAAGGGTTTAGATTGTGTTGGTTATCATATTACATCACCATAAGGTTACCTAACACCCTTTATGTCTTTACATTTATCATTTTATGTGTATATAAGTTCTATGTAGTGAAATCACCATTAGGATGCTTTTAAACATGTAAAACATATTTTTGCTTGTGATTATAATTTTGTACACTTATTCATGTGTTATGTGGTTAAATATATTATGGTATAATGGCTTGTGGAAAACTTGTGGTATTTTATTAAGTTGAAAAAGTATATAAAACAAGTTTATATATATGAAAACCTAATTATTATTAAGGGGCTATTTTGGTTTGAAATCCAAAGCATATGTTTTATAAAAAAAGTACGTCTCATGACGATTCCAAAAAGGTAAGAAACTCAAAAAACCAATTTATAACGAAAAAGATACGACGATTTCAAGTTTACGTTAAATATATACTTTTATAAAACTATTTTTATAAAAGTTACTATTCACCACAGAAACTTATACTTTTAAAACATCAATAAATCGATAAAACTTTTAAATACGAAGACATGCTCGAAAGAATCGCTAAAAACGGAGTTAAAACGAATAAGTTACGACATTTACGAGATTTACGATAACTAAATCTATAAAAATAAATATATAACTGTTATGAACAGTAAAAATCACTATTCATCAGAAAACTCAGATTTTGAAAATGTTATATTTTGATAACTCGTCTTAATACGAAGGCGTGGACGTAAGAAACGAAAGAAACGGACTTAAAACGAGAAAGTTACGCCAGTTTTACTAAAGTATACTTATAAACGTTTTTACTTTATAAATATGATTTCACTAAAACGATTAGATGGTGATGTAGCTATATAGAATTATATGTGGTATTAGTTAATCAAAGTACTATATTACTAGGGAGTTTCATAATGAGGCCTCTTCGGGGTGGCGTATCGACGAGTTGTTGGATTTACGATTTAAAGTGTCCTAGCTCCTCATACGTCACTACATGACCTCTTAATTATGATAGCCCGAACGATAGTATGATGAGCTATACGACCTATAAATAATCAAAGTGTTTAGTACTTATACGACCTATATTGGATTAGGTTGCATTCGATCGTAAGCGTGACGCATTTTCTATTGTGAATACTTGTTGATTACCATTCACTCGAGGTGAGTTCATAGCCCCCTTTTTACTACGTGATTGTTTTACAAAATCTACGGGGTGAATTACATTGCTTGTTTTACTATTGGACACAAGTGTTTTTCTAAGTGTTTTCAAAGTGTTTACAAAGTGTATGCTATCCAGATTACTGCCTGAATATTATTGCTAAGTTACCTTATTGCCGTGAAGTCCCTATTTATCATGAACCGTTAATTGCTATTGTAGTAAGCGCGAGTGTTGTGGATAGATCTATCGGGACTGACAATCCCCACCTTTTATGATATTTCCACTGATTTCATTTTTGCCTAAGTTACCGTTATTGCCATTTAAGTCCCTTTTATCATGAACCGTTAATTACCTGATGGTATACGCTAGTGTTTTGGATAGATCTATCGGGGAACTGACCATCCCCGTCTGGGCTGTGGTTTCTTAGTTGACCATTTACGCATTTTACATTTGAAGAAGAATTGCGTTGGATGTTTGGCAACATCTGTATTGAGATAATTCGTAGGATGTTTTTGTTTCATCTGTATCCGTGTTGAGGCCACAAACCTCGATAATGGTTTGTTTCAGTTTATTACGTTAAGGTTTCGGTGTCATGAGCTTTAGGGCAATAATACATGTTTTTGACTTTGAAATGTGTTTCATAGTATACTTTTACTTTCGATCTTGTGGTCACGCTATTTACTGACTAAAACCTTGAATTCACTCAACTTTTTCGTTGACGTTTTTGCATGTTTTAATATCAGGTGATGAGGCATAAGACTGGTGGGCCGTGACGGATATCTATTAGAGGGATTCTGATTTCTTAAATTCAATGAAACTTTTGTCTTATAAAATCTTAATGTCTTTTTATCAAAACTATGAGACCTAACGTGAAAACTCTGATCTTTTGTAATGACATTGAATGAATCTTATTTTTAACGTCCATTTAAGGTCGTTTTCTATATCTTGATTTTTGTACTTTGACGTAGCACCCCATTGTTACCTTTTCGCTGCGACCTGATTTTGGGGGTGTTACAGCTACCACATACAAAACATGCCTTTTTAGTGAAACCATATCCCAAACCCATCTTTTTGGACATTAAACCATTCCAGTCTCTCTTGTCAACTTTAGGACTTGGACTACATGTGTTTTGTTCTTTAACAGTTTATCTAGGAGTTTTTACACGCTTAACAGTATTAACAAAAGCAAAACTAGGTTTTTCCTGTTCTTTTAAAGTTTTAATCACATATTCATCATCACTATCTGACTCATACTCCTCAATGATTAGGGCATCAGACCAACTTTAGCGTTGAACTAACAACTTTGGGTTCAACTACAACTGGTTCAGACACAGATTCAAGTGTTTCTACACTAGAATTGGTTTCACATGAGTCAAAATCACTGGTATTAGCAACAGATTCACTAGTTTTAGACTGTTTTGGATCATATGTAAAATTTGACTCATTTATTCCAAAATTAGATTTTGGAGGCATGTAGTTTCCTGTCATTGGAGGGGGGGACTACATGAATTATTCCAATTTTGCATTCTATCACTTACACAGGGCTATTTCGTACATCACTTGACCTACTGTTAAATACACTTTGAAAAAAACTTCATTTTTCATAAACTTAAAACACCTTCATGTATTTGATCTCCATACCCAAGCCCAGATTTGTCCTTAGCACTCATCTGACTTTTTAGCAGTTTACTAAGACCTTTAGAAGAACTTTGAAAATTCTCAAGTTTGGTTTTTATTTCTTTTTTTTCTTTTACAGCTTCTGCTAATAGTTTTTTATGATATGTGAGCACATCAGTTTTATTATCTAAATCAATTTTCATAAACCTAATTTTTTCTTCATAAGCTAATTGATTTTTTTGATGACAAACTAATTGAGCTTCTACCTTTGCTAAAGCTAGTGTATAGGCTTTTATTTCTATACTAGCATCACCAAGTTGTTCTCTCTGTTCATTCATTTAATTTTTAAGTTTAGCATATGATTCCACACATTCTTTTTGTACAAGAGGTTTCCTCAGTGTCTGTGCCTGAATTGCTGTAAGCCATCAAAGCAAAGTTCTCTTGCTCATCCTTTGCATGACCAGTCCAATCAACACCATCTTCATCAAGAGTTACCAAAGCTTTAGGTTCCTCCTATTTTTCAGGTCTCCTCCCATTGTCTTTTGCTTTATACCCAGTGTTCCCTGCATCTCTCCTCTTGATATCTTGATTCCCTTTTGATCTGCACTCTCTAGCAAAATGCTCTGTCTTGTGACAATTGAAGCATTCGACTTTGGTCCTGTCAAAGCCAACTGGTTCCTTGGCATCAAACTGCAGCTTTTTTCCTGTCTTCTTGTAAAACTTCTTCAATCTTATTGAAATCATGGCCACTTGCCATTTTAAGTCTATCTTTTCTAAATCAAACTCATCAAGCTGCTCCAGATCCTCATGATCCAATTGTGGACCACTAGATTGATTAGCAAAGAAGGAGTACATTAGTTCATCAGTGTATAATGAAGAGTTTTCTCTTTATGAGTTATATCCAGAAGAAGTAGAAACACCATAAGTAGTACTAAACATATTAGTCTGCTTGTGCTTTCGATGAAAACAACGCTACATTCTGATGTGCTGAAGATGAATGCAGTAGAGCCTTTAACATCAGACTTAAATACTCTAAGATTATTATAGAGATCATCAAAACTAAGAGTATCTACTCCTGGCTTGGTCCTCATTATCAAGGATACTTGGACCAGGAGAGGTAATGACCTAATGGTAACTTCTGAATTTGCATCTTCAGTAGAGGGACACCTGCACGCATGAATCTCAAGTTGACTCAGAAGACTCTGAAACCGGTCATTAACCTTTGTGCAAACTTCTGAGTTGGATACAGAAAAAGCTTCTATATGTTGCTTGTGAAATGTATTTCTGCATCTTCTTAGTATTAATCATTGGCCCACCAAATCTGGATTTGAATAGCTGCCCACATATATTTAGCATACAGTAATTGTAAAACTTTGCTAATGGTTTCTGGTATAGCATATGTAAGGTGGACCTTGCTTTCCTCCCTATGGCGAAAATTTCGTCAGCAGTTTTGGGAGGTATAAACCTTTATTTGTCAATTTGGGTCTAGTAGAGACATTTTACAGGCCATTTCCGGTTTTGTATGACTTTCCCCCATATAGGATAGTCTGTATGGCTCAAGTAATGTTCCATTTTCATGGCCCATATGTCATACTCACCTTTCTTCAGAATAGGGAGTTTAATGGTTGACAGAGTGTGAGGGGCTTGTTGTGTAGGTGTAACTGGTGGTGGTGGTGGTGGATTATCATCATGAAATTCATCTTCTCCTGCCATTGAATAGATCTGAAAGGTAAAGGTTTATAACAGATCTGTTTTGATTCTTCTTACTTAGAGTTTCTCAACAAGCTCTGATACCACTTGTTGATCCCAGTCTGAATAGATCTTTCTAGCCTGTTAAGGGTGGTAGCTAATCTGGATAGATCCAAACTAACTACAAGAGAAACAATGACTATGAACAATATAAGTTATGCGGAAACTAACTTATACTGCTAAGAAGAACAATGAATAAAACAGAACTTTGATTACTATTAATCTGCTAGATTACAGATTACTAACTATGAATATTTGTGAGAGAGTTATCTCTCTAACTAGTGTCGTAGGGTTCCTTTTATACACAAAGGAAAAACCCTAATGGGCTTACAAAATGTGTGAAGAGATAATTCATATCTATTCCTATTATAACTCATGCATATTCATAAACTTTACTAACTTTATTGCTTGGAGTATAACTGACTTACTAACATCACTAACTATACTGGCAGTACTAACAATGTACTAGCAGTACTAACTATACTAACACTAACAGTACTAATAACTTAGTCTATTTTCTTCAATCTTTAGCAGTCTTCACCAGCAGCACTAAGTAGAACTAGCAGCAGTAACTTGTATAAGTAGCAACATTAAGTTGTAGAAACTTTTGAAACCCAACAAACATGATTTGAACCATTACATATTTTTATAATGGTTAATTATTTGTTGCTTGTCGGTAATGGTTCGTAGTAATTCGGTCCTAACTGCCACCAGGTTGTTTGAGTTTGTCATATCGGAAAAGCTTGCACTCTCCAGAGCACTAAAACCATACTTGACGAGGGGACCATCAGGCAATGCTTCCACCTTCAGCAATTCTGGAGCACGGGTACGAAATTGCTCCAGGTACCGATTCAACTCATGCGACAAATTGTTAGCCAGTTCGACATCAGCTACAAGTTCTTGATGTAGGCACCTGGGGGTAGTTCGTCTAACATCATTTGGTTTCGTAGCCATAGTGAGTGTAGCATGAAAAAAATGAGAAGTAAAGTGTTGGAGAGTATGTATATAAAATGAGGAAGTTGTGTTTAAAAGATGATGAAGTTGTGGGTATTTATAAGTAAAAAAATGAGGTAATGTTAAATTAATTAAAAAAAAATGAACTTGCAAGGGTAAAAATCAAGATTCGGGTTACGAACCTCGTAATTATATTAAATAGCAGAACTATTCACCATATTTGCTAATAAAATATTTACCATGGCATGATTCCTGATTTTAGTTGACAAGATTCCTGATTTTAGTTGACAACCAATGTAAAAAGAAAAAAATCTTAAATTCTCAAAAAGCACCTTGAAATTTAACTTATTTATGACTTTTTTATATAATAAACTTTATTTATCAAATATGAAGCACACATACACACACATACACACACACACACACACACACACACATATATATATATATATATATATATATATATATATACACGAGGATAGAAGCCCGCGCTTCGCTGCGGGGCGGTACTAATAGATATGGTATACATTAGATGTTTAAGTTAACGGTTACATTATGGTAGTCGTTGCATATTAGCCGACTATTGCCTTTGTCTGCGGGGTGCCATTTCGTAGTTCTGGATATTTAGTCTTTTTTTTTTCTTCTTTACTGGTGATGAAACTTGGGGTAACAAAGATCTTTTAGTTGGGAACCTGCTGTTTCATTTTTCTGAGTGGTTGTTAAGGTTTGTGATATTGTGTCTGTCACATCATGTGGTGGTGTTCCTGCAATGGCTACTGTGTTAGTGGTAATTTTTCTTGTATGTCTTCACCTCTAGTAATGGTCAGTTCCTGTAGCAAAAGGTCAAACAGACGTAATCTTTCACGTATCCAACTACTGAAAGCAGTGATATAACAATCTTGGCCTTTAATAAACAACCCTATAAAATATGTGGAGTGACTGTCAAAATTTAATTGCAACACTTAATGCTTTCTTTGTGTTAATAAGGTGGGTTACTACTTTTTTTCAAATCTATGTAAACGACTATTCTAATTGGAGTGAAACTGATCAAGTAAGAACAGTGATGGTTAATCTTATCAATGTATAAAGTCATTTTAAAATCGTAAATATACATATATACAGGGC